>OU342433.1:16079949-16204516 GCA_910589575.2 Carcina quercana | reverse complement strand
ACCTAACCTAACCTAACCTAACCTAACCTAACCTAACCTAACCTAACCTAACCTAACCTAACCTAACCTAACCTAACCTAACCTAACCTAACCTAACCTAACCTAACCTAACCTAACCTAACCTAACCTAACCTAACCTAACCTAACCTAACCTAACCTAACCTAACCTAACCTAACCTAACCTAACCTAACCTAACCTAACCTAACCTAACCTAACCTAACCTAACCTAACCTAACCTAACCTAACCTAACCTAACCTAACCTAACCTAACCTAACCTAACCTAACCTAACCTAACCTAACCTAACCTAACCTAACCTAACCTAACCTAACCTAACCTAACCTAACCTAACCTAACCTAACCTAACCTAACCTAACCTAACCTAACCTAACCTAACCTAACCTAACCTAACCTAACCTAACCTAACCTAACCTAACCTAACCTAACCTAACCTAACCTAACCTAACCTAACCTAACCTAACCTAACCTAACCTAACCTAACCTAACCTAACCTAACCTAACCTAACCTAACCTAACCTAACCTAACCTAACCTAACCTAACCTAACCTAACCTAACCTAACCTAACCTAACCTAACCTAACCTAACCTAACCTAACCTAACCTAACCTAACCTAACCTAACCTAACCTAACCTAACCTAACCTAACCTAACCTAACCTAACCTAACCTAACCTAACCTAACCTAACCTAACCTAACCTAACCTAACCTAACCTAACCTAACCTAACCTAACCTAACCTAACCTAACCTAACCTAACCTAACCTAACCTAACCTAACCTAACCTAACCTAACCTAACCTAACCTAACCTAACCTAACCTAACCTAACCTAACCTAACCTAACCTAACCTAACCTAACCTAACCTAACCTAACCTAACCTAACCTAACCTAACCTAACCTAACCTAACCTAACCTAACCTAACCTAACCTAACCTAACCTAACCTAACCTAACCTAACCTAACCTAACCTAACCTAACCTAACCTAACCTAACCTAACCTAACCTAACCTAACCTAACCTAACCTAACCTAACCTAACCTAACCTAACCTAACCTAACCTAACCTAACCTAACCTAACCTAACCTAACCTAACCTAACCTAACCTAACCTAACCTAACCTAACCTAACCTAACCTAACCTAACCTAACCTAACCTAACCTAACCTAACCTAACCTAACCTAACCTAACCTAACCTAACCTAACCTAACCTAACCTAACCTAACCTAACCTAACCTAACCTAACCTAACCTAACCTAACCTAACCTAACCTAACCTAACCTAACCTAACCTAACCTAACCTAACCTAACCTAACCTAACCTAACCTAACCTAACCTAACCTAACCTCACCCTAACCTAACCTAACCTAACCTAACCTAACCTAACCTAACCTAACCTAACCTAACCTAACCTAACCTAACCTAACCTAACCTAACCTAACCTAACCTAACCTAACCTAACCTAACCTAACCTAACCTAACCTAACCTAACCTAACCTAACCTAACCTAACCTAACCTAACCTAACCTAACCTAACCTAACCTAACCTAACCTAACCTAACCTAACCTAACCTAACCTAACCTAACCTAACCTAACCTAACCTAACCTAACCTAACCTAACCTAACCTAACCTAACCTAACCTAACCTAACCTAACCTAACCTAACCTAACCTAACCTAACCTAACCTAACCTAACCTAACCTAACCTAACCTAACCTAACCTAACCTAACCTAACCTAACCTAACCTAACCTAACCTAACCTAACCTAACCTAACCTAACCTAACCTAACCTAACCTAACCTAACCTAACCTAACCTGACCTAACCTAACCTAACCTAACCTAACCTAACCTAACCTAACCTAACCTAACCTAACCTAACCTAACCTAACCTAACCTAACCTAACCTAACCTAACCTAACCTAACCTAACCTAACCTAACCTAACCTAACCTAACCTAACCTAACCTAACCTAACCTAACCTAACCTAACCTAACCTAACCTAACCTAACCTAACCTAACCTAACCTAACCTAACCTAACCTAACCTAACCTAACCTAACCTAACCTAACCTAACCTAACCTAACCTAACCTAACCTAACCTAACCTAACCTAACCTAACCTAACCTAACCTAACCTAACCTAACCTAACCTAACCTAACCTAACCTAACCTAACCTAACCTAACCTAACCTAACCTAACCTAACCTAACCTAACCTAACCTAACCTAACCTAACCTAACCTAACCTAACCTAACCTAACCTAACCTAACCTAACCTAACCTAACCTAACCTAACCTAACCTAACCTAACCTAACCTAACCTAACCTAACCTAACCTAACCTAACCTAACCTAACCTAACCTAACCTAACCTAACCTAACCTAACCTAACCTAACCTAACCTAACCTAACCTAACCTAACCTAACCTAACCTAACCTAACCTAACCTAACCTAACCTAACCTAACCTAACCTAACCTAACCTAACCTAACCTAACCTAACCTAACCTAACCTAACCTAACCTAACCTAACCTAACCTAACCTAACCTAACCTAACCTAACCTAACCTAACCTAACCTAACCTAACCTAACCTAACCTAACCTAACCTAACCTAACCTAACCTAACCTAACCTAACCTAACCTAACCTAACCTAACCTAACCTAACCTAACCTAACCTAACCTAACCTAACCTAACCTAACCTAACCTAACCTAACCTAACCTAACCTAACCTAACCTAACCTAACCTAACCTAACCTAACCTAACCTAACCTAACCTAACCTAACCTAACCTAACCTAACCTAACCTAACCTAACCTAACCTAACCTAACCTAACCTAACCTAACCTAACCTAACCTAACCTAACCTAACCTAACCTAACCTAACCTAACCTAACCTAACCTAACCTAACCTAACCTAACCTAACCTAACCTAACCTAACCTAACCTAACCTAACCTAACCTAACCTAACCTAACCTAACCTAACCTAACCTAACCTAACCTAACCTAACCTAACCTAACCTAACCTAACCTAACCTAACCTAACCTAACCTAACCTAACCTAACCTAACCTAACCTAACCTAACCTAACCTAACCTAACCTAACCTAACCTAACCTAACCTAACCTAACCTAACCTAACCTAACCTAACCTAACCTAACCTAACCTAACCTAACCTAACCTAACCTAACCTAACCTAACCTAACCTAACCTAACCTAACCTAACCTAACCTAACCTAACCTAACCTAACCTAACCTAACCTAACCTAACCTAACCTAACCTAACCTAACCTAACCTAACCTAACCTAACCTAACCTAACCTAACCTAACCTAACCTAACCTAACCTAACCTAACCTAACCTAACCTAACCTAACCTAACCTAACCTAACCTAACCTAACCTAACCTAACCTAACCTAACCTAACCTAACCTAACCTAACCTAACCTAACCTAACCTAACCTAACCTAACCTAACCTAACCTAACCTAACCTAACCTAACCTAACCTAACCTAACCTAACCTAACCTAACCTAACCTAACCTAACCTAACCTAACCTAACCTAACCTAACCTAACCTATCCTAACCTAACCTAACCTAACCTAACCTAACCTAACCTAACCTAACCTAACCTAACCTAACCTAACCTAACCTAACCTAACCTAACCTAACCTAACCTAACCTAACCTAACCTAACCTAACCTAACCTAACCTAACCTAACCTAACCTAACCTAACCTAACCTAACCTAACCTAGCCTAACCTAACCTAACCTAACCTAACCTAACCTAACCTAACCTAACCTAACCTAACCTAACCTAACCTAACCTAACCTAACCTAACCTAACCTAACCTAACCTAACCTAACCTAACCTAACCTAACCTAACCTAACCTAACCTAACCTAACCTAACCTAACCTAACCTAACCTAACCTAACCTAACCTAACCTAACCTAACCTAACCTAACCTAACCTAACCTAACCTAACCTAACCTAACCTAACCTAACCTAACCTAACCTAACCTAACCTAACCTAACCTAACCTAACCTAACCTAACCTAACCTAACCTAACCTAACCTAACCTAACCTAACCTAACCTAACCTAACCTAACCTAACCTAACCTAACCTAACCTAACCTAACCTAACCTAACCTAACCTAACCTAACCTAACCTAACCTAACCTAACCTAACCTAACCTAACCTAACCTAACCTAACCTAACCTAACCTAACCTAACCTAACCTAACCTAACCTAACCTAACCTAACCTAACCTAACCTAACCTAACCTAACCTAACCTAACCTAACCTAACCTAACCTAACCTAACCTAACCTAACCTAACCTAACCTAACCTAACCTAACCTAACCTAACCTAACCTAACCTAACCTAACCTAACCTAACCTAACCTAACCTAACCTAACCTAACCTAACCTAACCTAACCTAACCTAACCTAACCTAACCTAACCTAACCTAACCTAACCTAACCTAACCTAACCTAACCTAACCTAACCTAACCTAACCTAACCTAACCTAACCTAACCTAACCTAACCTAACCTAACCTAACCTAACCTAACCTAACCTAACCTAACCTAACCTAACCTAACCTAACCTAACCTAACCTAACCTAACCTAACCTAACCTAACCTAACCTAACCTAACCTAACCTAACCTAACCTAACCTAACCTAACCTAACCTAACCTAACCTAACCTAACCTAACCTAACCTAACCTAACCTAACCTAACCTAACCTAACCTAACCTAACCTAACCTAACCTAACCTAACCTAACCTAACCTAACCTAACCTAACCTAACCTAACCTAACCTAACCTAACCTAACCTAACCTAACCTAACCTAACCTAACCTAACCTAACCTAACCTAACCTAACCTAACCTAACCTAACCTAACCTAACCTAACCTAACCTAACCTAACCTAACCTAACCTAACCTAACCTAACCTAACCTAACCTAACCTAACCTAACCTAACCTAACCTAACCTAACCTAACCTAACCTAACCTAACCTAACCTAACCTAACCTAACCTAACCTAACCTAACCTAACCTAACCTAACCTAACCTAACCTAACCTAACCTAACCTAACCTAACCTAACCTAACCTAACCTAACCTAACCTAACCTAACCTAACCTAACCTAACCTAACCTAACCTAACCTAACCTAACCTAACCTAACCTAACCTAACCTAACCTAACCTAACCTAACCTAACCTAACCTAACCTAACCTAACCTAACCTAACCTAACCTAACCTAACCTAACCTAACCTAACCTAACCTAACCTAACCTAACCTAACCTAACCTAACCTAACCTAACCTAACCTAACCTAACCTAACCTAACCTAACCTAACCTAACCTAACCTAACCTAACCTAACCTAACCTAACCTAACCTAACCTAACCTAACCTAACCTAACCTAACCTAACCTAACCTAACCTAACCTAACCTAACCTAACCTAACCTAACCTAACCTAACCTAACCTAACCTAACCTAACCTAACCTAACCTAACCTAACCTAACCTAACCTAACCTAACCTAACCTAACCTAACCTAACCTAACCTAACCTAACCTAACCTAACCTAACCTAACCTAACCTAACCTAACCTAACCTAACCTAACCTAACCTAACCTAACCTAACCTAACCTAACCTAACCTAACCTAACCTAACCTAACCTAACCTAACCTAACCTAACCTAACCTAACCTAACCTAACCTAACCTAACCTAACCTAACCTAACCTAACCTAACCTAACCTAACCTAACCTAACCTAACCTAACCTAACCTAACCTAACCTAACCTAACCTAACCTAACCTAACCTAACCTAACCTAACCTAACCTAACCTAACCTAACCTAACCTAACCTAACCTAACCTAACCTAACCTAACCTAACCTAACCTAACCTAACCTAACCTAACCTAACCTAACCTAACCTAACCTAACCTAACCTAACCTAACCTAACCTAACCTAACCTAACCTAACCTAACCTAACCTAACCTAACCTAACCTAACCTAACCTAACCTAACCTAACCTAACCTAACCTAACCTAACCTAACCTAACCTAACCTAACCTAACCTAACCTAACCTAACCTAACCTAACCTAACCTAACCTAACCTAACCTAACCTAACCTAACCTAACCTAACCTAACCTAACCTAACCTAACCTAACCTAACCTAACCTAACCTAACCTAACCTAACCTAACCTAACCTAACCTAACCTAACCTAACCTAACCTAACCTAACCTAACCTAACCTAACCTAACCTAACCTAACCTAACCTAACCTAACCTAACCTAACCTAACCTAACCTAACCTAACCTAACCTAACCTAACCTAACCTAACCTAACCTAACCTAACCTAACCTAACCTAACCTAACCTAACCTAACCTAACCTAACCTAACCTAACCTAACCTAACCTAACCTAACCTAACCTAACCTAACCTAACCTAACCTAACCTAACCTAACCTAACCTAACCTAACCTAACCTAACCTAACCTAACCTAACCTAACCTAACCTAACCTAACCTAACCTAACCTAACCTAACCTAACCTAACCTAACCTAACCTAACCTAACCTAACCTAACCTAACCTAACCTAACCTAACCTAACCTAACCTAACCTAACCTAACCTAACCTAACCTAACCTAACCTAACCTAACCTAACCTAACCTAACCTAACCTAACCTAACCTAACCTAACCTAACCTAACCTAACCTAACCTAACCTAACCTAACCTAACCTAACCTAACCTAACCTAACCTAACCTAACCTAACCTAACCTAACCTAACCTAACCTAACCTAACCTAACCTAACCTAACCTAACCTAACCTAACCTAACCTAACCTAACCTAACCTAACCTAACCTAACCTAACCTAACCTAACCTAACCTAACCTAACCTAACCTAACCTAACCTAACCTAACCTAACCTAACCTAACCTAACCTAACCTAACCTAACCTAACCTAACCTAACCTAACCTAACCTAACCTAACCTAACCTAACCTAACCTAACCTAACCTAACCTAACCTAACCTAACCTAACCTAACCTAACCTAACCTAACCTAACCTAACCTAACCTAACCTAACCTAACCTAACCTAACCTAACCTAACCTAACCTAACCTAACCTAACCTAGCCTAACCTAACCTAACCTAACCTAACCTAACCTAACCTAACCTAACCTAACCTAACCTAACCTAACCTAACCTAACCTAACCTAACCTAACCTAACCTAACCTAACCTAACCTAACCTAACCTAACCTAACCTAACCTAACCTAACCTAACCTAACCTAACCTAACCTAACCTAACCTAACCTAACCTAACCTAACCTAACCTAACCTAACCTAACCTAACCTAACCTAACCTAACCTAACCTAACCTAACCTAACCTAACCTAACCTAACCTAACCTAACCTAACCTAACCTAACCTAACCTAACCTAACCTAACCTAACCTAACCTAACCTAACCTAACCTAACCTAACCTAACCTAACCTAACCTAACCTAACCTAACCTAACCTAACCTAACCTAACCTAACCTAACCTAACCTAACCTAACCTAACCTAACCTAACCTAACCTAACCTAACCTAACCTAACCTAACCTAACCTAACCTAACCTAACCTAACCTATCCTAACCTAACCTAACCTAACCTAACCTAACCTAACCTAACCTAACCTAACCTAACCTAACCTAACCTAACCTAACCTAACCTAACCTAACCTAACCTAACCTAACCTAACCTAACCTAACCTAACCTAACCTAACCTAACCTAACCTAACCTAACCTAACCTAACCTAACCTAACCTAACCTAACCTAACCTAACCTAACCTAACCTAACCTAACCTAACCTAACCTAACCTAACCTAACCTAACCTAACCTAACCTAACCTAACCTAACCTAACCTAACCTAACCTAACCTAACCTAACCTAACCTAACCTAACCTAACCTAACCTAACCTAACCTAACCTAACCTAACCTAACCTAACCTAACCTAACCTAACCTAACCTAACCTAACCTAACCTAACCTAACCTAACCTAACCTAACCTAACCTAACCTAACCTAACCTAACCTAACCTAACCTAACCTAACCTAACCTAACCTAACCTAACCTAACCTAACCTAACCTAACCTAACCTAACCTAACCTAACCTAACCTAACCTAACCTAACCTAACCTAACCTAACCTAACCTAACCTAACCTAACCTAACCTAACCTAACCTAACCTAACCTAACCTAACCTAACCTAACCTAACCTAACCTAACCTAACCTAACCTAACCTAACCTAACCTAACCTAACCTAACCTAACCTAACCTAACCTAACCTAACCTAACCTAACCTAACCTAACCTAACCTAACCTAACCTAACCTAACCTAACCTAACCTAACCTAACCTAACCTAACCTAACCTAACCTAACCTAACCTAACCTAACCTAACCTAACCTAACCTAACCTAACCTAACCTAACCTAACCTAACCTAACCTAACCTAACCTAACCTAACCTAACCTAACCTAACCTAACCTAACCTAACCTAACCTAACCTAACCTAACCTAACCTAACCTAACCTAACCTAACCTAACCTAACCTAACCTAACCTAACCTAACCTAACCTAACCTAACCTAACCTAACCTAACCTAACCTAACCTAACCTAACCTAACCTAACCTAACCTAACCTAACCTAACCTAACCTAACCTAACCTAACCTAACCTAACCTAACCTAACCTAACCTAACCTAACCTAACCTAACCTAACCTAACCTAACCTAACCTAACCTAACCTAACCTAACCTAACCTAACCTAACCTAACCTAACCTAACCTAACCTAACCTAACCTAACCTAACCTAACCTAACCTAACCTAACCTAACCTAACCTAACCTAACCTAACCTAACCTAACCTAACCTAACCTAACCTAACCTAACCTAACCTAACCTAACCTAACCTAACCTAACCTAACCTAACCTAACCTAACCTAACCTAACCTAACCTAACCTAACCTAACCTAACCTGACCTAACCTAACCTAACCTAACCTAACCTAACCTAACCTAACCTAACCTAACCTAACCTAACCTAACCTAACCTAACCTAACCTAACCTAACCTAACCTAACCTAACCTAACCTAACCTAACCTAACCTAACCTAACCTAACCTAACCTAACCTAACCTAACCTAACCTAACCTAACCTAACCTAACCTAACCTAACCTAACCTAACCTAACCTAACCTAACCTAACCTAACCTAACCTAACCTAACCTAACCTAACCTAACCTAGCCTAACCTAACCTAACCTAACCTAACCTAACCTAACCTAACCTAACCTAACCTAACCTAACCTAACCTAACCTAACCTAACCTAACCTAACCTAACCTAACCTAACCTAACCTAACCTAACCTAACCTAACCTAACCTAACCTAACCTAACCTAACCTAACCTAACCTAACCTAACCTAACCTAACCTAACCTAACCTAACCTAACCTAACCTAACCTAACCTAACCTAACCTAACCTAACCTAACCTAACCTAACCTAACCTAACCTAACCTAACCTAACCTAACCTAACCTAACCTAACCTAACCTAACCTAACCTAACCTAACCTAACCTAACCTAACCTAACCTAACCTAACCTAACCTAACCTAACCTAACCTAACCTAACCTAACCTAACCTAACCTAACCTAACCTAACCTAACCTAACCTAACCTAACCTAACCTAACCTAACCTAACCTAACCTAACCTAACCTAACCTAACCTAACCTAACCTAACCTAACCTAACCTAACCTAACCTAACCTAACCTAACCTAACCTAACCTAACCTAACCTTTTTTTTTTTTTTTTTTTTTTTTTTTTTTTTTACGGAGTGGAAATCTTCAAAAGATACCCGGCACTTCGGGGAAAGTGGCCGGGTTATGCTGGATTCTTACCAGCTAAAACCACTCCGGTATCCCTCTCTCGCCTTTGTTTGCCGAGTCACGGGAACTTACTACTCATCCGCAACTCGGCAGGCGGCCCCATACATCCCTTGCACTCGTGCATCCGTCACTTCTCTTGTGCAGCAAGCACATCAAGCCGATGGCCAGCTAGATGTGATTGGCGCACACACACACACATCTACTCTATACGGGTATTGCTAGGCCGATCACAGCATGTATGACAGGTAAGCACACACCCTGCCCCGGCCCGTCGCCACCCGCATCACTCATTCGTCCTTTCCTCAGTGGGCAGGAGCGCGATGCCTGGCGCGTTCGCTGCCCCATTCCTCCATCTTTCAGTCCTCGTCTCTCCTATCGTCCATCATATATCTATTGCACCAACCGCATCCAACCAACCGCGATGCAACCCCAATGAGGCAGCAACGGAATCGATCGGGCACGGCTGGCGCACATCCCTCATCTCAACTGTGCGTGCAGCGCCGGGCCGGTCACAGTCCGGATGACAGGTAAGCACCCACACTGCCCCAACCCAGCACTACCCACACCCCTCCTCTCTCCAGTGTGGGCAGCAGCGCGTGTCAACTCGCGCCCGCTGCCCCATTCCTCCATACCGTACCATGTATCCATCCATCCATTCATGTTCCTATGGCGGCGAAATTCGCCAGCCAGTCATACTCCCGTTCGTACTTATTCTTCTTCTGCACCGACTGTATCAAGTCAGACCGAGTGCGAATGCATCTATGCGGACGCACCCAGTCCGCCCGGATACCGTCAGTGCACATCCATCTCCTCAACTGCGCAGGTGGCATGACGCCGACCCGCGTCCCCTTCTCCCCGGTTGGGCAGAGTGCTCCACACACACTGCCCCCTTCCTCCGCTCTTCCTCTTCCATCAACCTAACCTAACCTAACCTAACCTAACCTAACCTAACCTAACCTAACCTAACCTAACCTAACCTAACCTAACCTAACCTAACCTAACCTAACCTAATCTAACCTAACCTAACCTAACCTAACCTAACCCCAATCACTACGCGCAAATACAACACCAAAAAGGCTGACTGGTCGGACTTTGCAACGCAACTGCAGTCAGCTCTAGCGCAAGCAGATATCAACAAGCCCAGAATACAAAAGATAAGCAGCCAAGAAGATCTGGAGGAAGTCCTGACCCTCTACACAAACACCATCCATGCGGTGTGCGCCGCCACGATACCACGAATGCGTCCTTGGAAAGGCAAAGCAATACCGCCATGGTGGTCAAACGCCCTAGACAGGACGAAACAAGAAGTCCTCAGGAGGAAAAGGAGGATCAGGAACGCAGCCCCACACAGAAGGCAGCATGTTATAAACGAGTATGTGGCCGCAAAGGAAGAATACCTACAATTATCTGAAGAAGCCCAAACCACTGGATGGAAGGATTACTGCTCGAAACAAGACCGCGAGAGCGTGTGGGACGGAATCTACAGAGTCCTAAGGAAAACAGCCAGGAGAGAGGAAGACATGCTTCTGAGAAGCCCAACAGGTGAAACCCTTAGCCCGGAGCAGTCAGCCCAACTCCTGGCAAAAACGTTTTACCCAGATGACTCGACAGAAGCTGAAAAACCGCATCACGTCACACTCAGAAGACTCACCGAGGACCGTCGACCGGAGGACATAGCAGAACTGTCGGAAAACGATCCGCCATTTACGGGGACAGAAATTGACGCGGTTCTAATAGCACTGAATCCAAAGAAAGCCCCAGGCCCAGACGGACTAACCGCAGACATCTGCTCGGCTGCCATCCTGTGCGACAGTGAAGCATTTCTGGCATTAGCAAACAAATGCTTATCACTCTCGTATTTTCCGAAGCAATGGAAGGTAGCCCACGTATGTATCCTCCGCAAGCCTGGAAAGGACGACTACACCCACCCCAAGTCTTACAGGCCAATCGGATTACTACCGGTCCTCGGTAAAATAGTAGAGAAAATGCTGATTTCCAGAATTCAGTGGCATATTTTACCGAGCTTAAACAAAAGCCAATACGGGTTCATGCCGCAGCGCGGAACCGAGGACGCCCTTTACGACCTCATGAGACACATCAGAACTGAGATAAACAATCGAAAGATAGTACTCATCGTCTCCCTGGACATAGAGGGAGCCTTTGATAACGCGTGGTGGCCTGCTCTGAAAAATCAGCTCATAAGAAAAAACATCCCCCGAAATCTCTACGGCATAGTTATGTCTTACCTTGAGGACCGCTGCGTAGTGGTGAACTACTCAAGGGCGACGAGCAGCAAACACACCACGAAGGGATGCGTGGGAACCTAATACTGGACACCCTTCTGGTTAAGCTGACAGCCCAAGGCGTTTACTGCCAGGCCTTTGCGGACGATGTGGTTCTAGTTTTCTCAGGCCAAAAGTCCCAGACCCTGGAGCAATCAGCAAACACTACCCTGGAAAATGTGGTAGAATGGGGGACCCTAAACAAATTGAACTTCGCTGCGCACAAAACAAGTGCGATGGTTATCACAAAGAAGCTCAAATACGACCCCCCACAAATTTTTATGTCCGGAACCAGGTTAGGTCTCGTGAACGAGATTAAGCTACTGGGTCTCATTATAGATCACAAGCTCACTTTCAATGCGCACGTAACAGCAACCTGCAAAAAAGCAGCAAACATTTACAAACAGCTGGCTTGCGCGGCAAAGGTGAACTGGGGCCTCAACAGTGAAGTAATAAGAACCATATACGTGTCGGTGATAGAGCCCATAGTGTTGTACGCGGCGAGTGCATGGTACCCTGCAGCGGAAAAGATCATGATCAGAAAACAGTTAGATACACTACAGCGAGGTTTTGCGCAGAAAATCTGCAAAGCGTACCGCACCGTGTCTCTAACATCGGCACTACTCCTATCCGGCCTGCTTCCCTTGGACCTCAGGGTACAGGAAGCCGCCCACCTGTATAAACACAAAAAGGGCTACACCGATGAGCTCATACCGCCGGGCAGAGAGATGGAACGTAAAATGGAACCAACAAACTATCCACACCCCTCACAACTCACAAAAACCGAGTACAAACGACTGGAAAACATGGATCCCGAGACCATAGAACTACACAAGATCAATGGCCCACAGATCTTCACTGATGGGAGCAAGATCGAAGGAAAAGTCGGGGCAGCATTGACTTGGTGGAATGAAGGCAGGGAAACCAAATACTCCACCTTCCGCCTGGAACCGCACAACACCGTATTCCAGTCGGAACTGTACGCACTATTCAGAGCGACAAAGATGGCAATGGAGAGTAGGGAAGCCAGCGTCAGCATTCTCAGTGACTCAAGATCGTCACTGGATCTTCTGAGTAATCCTTCCGTGTCTCACCCGCTCGCTATTCAGATCAAAAGCTATATCAAAGCAACCCGAGAGGAAGGCCGAGAAGTGAGACTCTTTTGGCTAAGAGCGCACGTCGGCACGCCTGGGAATGAGAGAGCAGACGAGCTAGCAAAGAAGGTGGCGCTTACCAAGAAAACAGCCCCAGACTACGACAAAGTGCCAATATCGTTCGCAAAAAAGCGAATCCGTGAGGAAACAGTAAAAAAATGGCAGGAGCGATATCAGTTATCTACCACTGGCTCGGTCACAAGGGTATTCTTCCCGAGCGTCCAATCAGCGAAACGCATATTAAGAGACGTGTCATTAACACCAATACTCGTCCAAATAATGACCGGCCATGGAGGAATCGCAGCTTACCTCCACCGCTTCAAGCTCAAAGACAGCCCCGCGTGCATTTGCGACCCAGACAGCGAGGAAACGATATGGCACATTCTTCTCGAATGCCCCCGATTCC
Organism: Carcina quercana; assembly: GCA_910589575.2. Lineage (NCBI taxonomy): Eukaryota > Metazoa > Arthropoda > Insecta > Lepidoptera > Depressariidae > Carcina > Carcina quercana. Next base: position 16,190,685 of record OU342433.1, on the reverse strand, counting down.
AAACATCCCGCTTCAATCTGGAGCAACAGATTAACCAAACTCTAACAAAACCAGAACTGAGCAACATCATGGCAGACGCTAAGGCTAGGCCGCTCTTCCTGGACTACGCCGAAAGGGCAATGCGCATAGCGGTAGATCGAAACAAAACCAGAGACACAAATCCTACCTTAATCACCACGCCACAACTATCGACAGCGAGCCAAGACAGGGACGGGTCAGCGCACACGGATCAAGAAGCGCTAAACGAGATGCTTCAGTCAAGCGAACGAGGCGTTCCCGGAATAAGAACCCTTCCGGTGGCTCTATTCATGAATGACGAAAGAGAGAAATTGGGACTTGGCTTCTGTAGCACATCCGGCAGTGGACGAGTCAACATCTCACCCGGACTCGGCGCTTTGCTAAATGGCAGCACCAACAACACGAGCATGAGCCGTGCAGAGTACACTGCACTGCATGAAATACTACTAGAGGGAACACGCTGCCGCGTCGTGCGAAAAGAGGGAAAAGTAGTAGTACTCTTCGACGACGACAGCGCGACATCCCGTTTCACTCTAGCTAGCTCGCTGCTAGCGGTCATTGCAAACGCAGCTGAAGATCCGCAGACACACAGACTTATAAGCGTGGACGCATTTAAAGTCGGAACGAGGAAAGGCAGAGCTGAAGACTACTTAGGAATTATCGAAGCCTCATCCCACCATGAGGTGATTGCGTACGAAGATCGAGGAGAAAGCCTCAGTTTCCTTTTACCACCAAAGAGTCTCAGTCCAAATCCCACCAATCCAACGGCAAAAAGTGAAAACCGCACGCTCCAAGGTGAGTCAATCAGTGGCTCGGAACGCCTTCAGCAAGCTCAGCGAGAAAAAGTCAAGGAGAACTCTCACCAACCAAAGAAAACGACGTCACTGCGAACCGCTTTCAAAAATCTTATGACAACCTTCACAAAAATAGTAACTACAACAGCGACGACCTCCTCGGGTACGAGTCTGGGAGCAGCGGTTGCTCAGATAATTTTAAGCGACCGCAGGCCCAATACACCGCACCCCAAGGAGCCTCTCACCAGGGCGGAAAAGGGACAAGTGGAACCCCCCCAACTGTTGCAAGCCTCCACTCCTCAAGAGCACATGCAAAACGCTTTCATCGAGTACGAGAGTGTCTTAAAGGCAAACATGACTGTGTACACAGACACATGTAAGGACATCCTCGAAGCCTACCGAGGGAAGACAGCGTTAATGAACAGATTGCTCAACCAGAGGATTAAGGAAGCAGATGCGACCATATACGACAGCGATAAGGCAACAGTCCTCGCCGGAAGCGCCATCTGTCGAAATATGGTCGCATACAACGCAACAAATGGGTTCGTGACAATGGACCAGTTCGAACTTCGGGAGACAGGAACCATACGGTTTGATACCCCGGAATACGACCCAATAGTGGTTACTACCCGAGACACAAAGACAATGCTCGATGACAGAATCCTGAATCGAGCCAGATCAATGTCTTCTGAGTCATGGGATGCGCCACGGATCACCTGGGTGAACGGAGTGCCAGGCTGCGGAAAAACAACCTGGATTATAAACCATTTCAATCCAGGTCATGATATCATCATAACCACAACAACAGAAGCAGCCAAAGATGTGAGGGAGAGGCTGTCTAAAACGCTGGATACTAACACCAAAACCAGTGTTCGTACTCTCGCATCCGTGCTAGTAAATGGCATAGGAGGGACAGATACCGACGAAAACCTGTGCAAGCGCCTTATCGTCGATGAAGCCCTCATGAACCATTTCGGTGCTATCGTGATGGCGGCACGGATTGCGAAGGCGAACGAGCTGATTCTCATAGGAGACGTGAATCAGCTCCCATACATTGACAGACAGAACCTCTTCCAAATGAAATACCACCGTCCCCACCTTGTTGCGAACATCACAAAGGAGCTGCTGTGTACACACAGGAATCCGATTGATGTGCCGTTCGCCATAAATCAGGTGTACAACGGCATATACTCATCGAAAACACAGCTGCGGTCCCTGACGCTAAAGCAGTTCAGGAACGCAACAATTCCCGAAAACCTCCCTAACACCCTTTACTTGGTACACACCCAAGCAGCCAAAGCGTCCCTTGTGGAAAAAGGCTATGGAAAAGGGAGGGGGTCTCGCGTCCTAACTATCCACGAAGCCCAGGGACTCACTTACCCTTCTGTGGTGATCGTGCGCGCAACAACCGAGCAGTTGCAACTCTATGACAGCATTTCACACGCAGTCGTCGCAGTGACACGACACACAGTGAAATGCGTCTACTACTCTGATGTTTGCGGAGACGCCATAGCAAACTTCATGAGGCGAACAGAGAGAGCGACTGACTCAGAAATAAGGGATTACAACACAAAAATGGCCATAAAAGATCGGAACACCTCTGTGATCGAGAAAGCCCAGGAATGAGGACAGCAGAAGTGAGCTCGGAATCTCCAACAGGCTGAGCGAGTCCGCCAAAGCGCGAAACAGAATGGACAGATTTGTCGCCGACATGGTAAAACACAAATTGGATTGTCTGTAAGAAACCATTGTCATTAAAAATTAACATAGCATAGACATATAACTTAAAAAAAAACATAAAGAATATTAATACAAAAATATATAAATACACAAAAATACAAAAAATATATACCAAAAAAAAAACACACACACACAAAAAAAAAAGAAATTATTTAATAATAAAAAAACAGTAACAGTAAAAATAACAATAACTTAGTAATTAGTATTATTATAATTTTAATTATAAGTAGCGTTAAATTCCCTTATATTGTATAGTATTATAGTATATATGTAACCCCCCTCCCCTTTTTTCTTCTAGATAAGATAAAATGAAAACCAATGAAAAAATCAAATAATATCAAAAAAATGGCACGGACGCATAAGTCTGTGGATCCAACTGTACTTTAAAAAAAAAAAAAAAAAAAAACCTAAACTAACCTAACCTAACCTAACCCGAACAGAGAGAGCGACTGACTCAGAAATAAGGGATTACAACACTAAAATGGCCATAAAAGATCGGAACACCTCTGTGATCGAGAAAGCCCAGGAATGAGGACAGCAGAAGTGAGCTCGGAATCTCCAACAGGCTGAGCAGAGTCCGCAAAGGCGCGAAATAGAATGGACAGATTTGTCGCCGACATGGTAAAACACAAATTGGATTGTCTGTAAGAAACCATTGTCATTAAAAATTAACATAGCATAGACATATAACTTAAAAAAAACATAAAGAATATTAATACAAAAATATATAAATACACAAAAATACAAAAAATATATACCAAAAAAAAAAACACACACACACAAAAAAAAGAAATTATTTAATAATAAAAAAACAGTAACAGTAAAAATAACAATAACTTAGTAATTAGTATTATTATAATTTTAATTATAAGTAGCGTTAAATTCCCTTATATTGTATAGTATTATAGTATATATGTAACCCCCCTCCCCTTTTTTCTTCTAGATAAGATAAAATGAAAACCAATGAAAAAATCAAATAATATCAAAAAAATGGCACGGACGCATAAGTCTGTGGATCCAACTGTACTTTAAAAAAAAAAAAAAAAAACCTAACCTAACCTAACCTAACCGATAGTGACAGCGGAAAGTCGGAAAAGTGCGCGCACTCGAAAATTTTCTGGAAAAAGCCGGAAATCTGAAGAAGGCTAAAAATAAAGATCATTAGAAAAAGTCTCTGATCATGTCAGAGGTACTATAAAAAAAAACTAACCTAACCTAACCTTCGGGGAAAGTGGCCGGATTATGCTGGATTCTTACCAGCTAAAACCACTCCGTTATCCCTCTCTCGCCTCTTTTTGCCGAGTACAACGGCAACTTACCACTCAGTGGAGTGGATGGATGGATCCTCGTGTCGCTGCACATTCATATTTGTTGTCTTCTGCATGAGCCGCATCAAGCCAGCCACGGTATGATCGCAACTACGCAAACGTATCAGGGTAAACACAAGGTCCTCCTGGACAAGCGGCAGACGGGTCGACGCAGACTCGGAATCCACCCGGTGCGTGCCACAACCCGCAGCCAGCCCGCAGAACACGCCCAGTTATGCATCAGCAGCATCGGTTGAAGAGTCGTGAGGGACGCATAAAGCCGTCCAGAGAAGGAAAAGGATAAGAAAAGTCACCGCACCAGAAGACAGAAGCAGTAAAAAGGAATGTCCTTCATCGCCACGTCAAATAAAAATTGCGTTGCCGGTCGTCTCCTAAGCCTTGGTGTTGCCACCGTCGTGTCGCGTCGGGAGCCATGTTGACGACCTCACCATATGGCATCTCTTTGTCTATAATAATATGTTGCTGTCTATGGTTTTTAAGAAGTATTATTAAATGTCAGTGTGAAACAAGCTAGCGTATTAATATCTAATCTATGCTAGCGTGTTTATTTAAATGCTCCTAGGTGTTTATCATTGGTCGTACAAACACTACAGGCAGATAAAGAGTTTGTGAGTCTGCGACGCGTACAGGAAAGCTTGTGAGGGTAACAAGCATAAATAAAATGAGTTTATGAAACAGTCGCTTTTATTTTATCTTTCAAAAAGAAATTCGACTCAATTTAGATCACGTCATTTCGTCGTATAAACTATTTGTATATATTTACATTAGTATCTTAAGTGTAGTTTCGATGAGCGGGAGCGGGAGCGGGCGCGCGACCTCTCGGAGAGGCGCCCGTCGGTGAGCGCGTCAGCGCGGCGGCGGCAGGCGGGGCTTGGCAGTGGCGTACGCAATCTCCGAGAGGCGCACATCAATCGGTGCGCGCTCGTCGTACAGCGTGGGTGCCTGCAGGATGATGCCGGCCGAGCCCACCACCACCGCCAGCGTGAAGATCCACAGGAACAGACGGTCCAGCACCATCGCCACATACTTCCAGTCCTCCTTTACCTGCGCGCACGCACAAACAGTTAAAGGACGAGGCGCGCCGACGTCACGCGTACGCGTCGTCACTCACCCGCGTGGACTCCTCCTCCTTGCGCGTCTGGTCTGCGATGTAGTTGATACCATCGATGGCCTTGTGCAGCTCGGGGCAGCGATGCCAGCGACGCAGCGCGGCGCACAGGGCGGCCGGCTCATGTGGGCAACCGGCGGATGCGGGCGCGGTGTCGACGCGCGGCCAGCACTCGGGGCTCGCGTCCCAGTGCACCGCCTCGCTCGCTACCAAACCCGCGCTGTGGAGAGACAGAGACGGTGGGGCGGTTGGTGAGCCCAGCACACAGTGATTTATGGCGTCGCGCTCGCACGCGCGACACTCACAAGCGGCTGTGGTGCGGGTCGGGTCGATAGTGGGGGCGCCGCATGACGAGGAGTCGGGGCAGCACGTGTATGAACACGCGTCGCACCCACGGCGCCATGGTGTGCGTCTGCGGCGAGCGGAAGTGCACGTTGAGCACGACCACCGTCACGCAGATGCTGAACGTATCGAGGATCATCGTGAACAGCACGAACTTGCCGAGCAGTGGCACCACCAGCGATGTGGGCGGGATGATCTCCGCAAGCAGCAGGAAGAACACCGTCAGCGACAGCAGGATGGATATGCTCAGCGACACCTGCACACAGGACGAGTGACGTCACCGGTGGGGTAGATTGGGGCGTGGCGGGGCTAGTGTATGGAGTGTCACCTTCTCGCCGCTGTCTGAAGGCAAGTAGAAAACGAGTACGGTTAGGAAGGAGATGCCCATGCAGGGTATGATGAGGTTGACGGTGTAGAAGAGAGTCTTGCGTCGCATGGTGATATTGAAGGTGATGTCGAGGTACGGCTCGTCACAGCACGTGTAGAACTTCTCATTTCGCACGGCCGGCACCTCCAGGATGTCCCACTCCACCGACGTATAGAATTCGGAGAGGTCCACACCAAGCTCCACCACGTTAGTGCCGCGAGCCTCGTCCACGTGACGCAGGTCCACCTGCACACACACACACACACATACGCGTGTCAGCGACACTAGACACTACACTGATCCCTGCACACACGCGCTGTCAGCGTCACAACATATTCCACCTGCACACACGCCACCTGTACACACGTGCTGTCAGCGTCACAACATATTCCACCTGCACACACGCCACCTGTACACACGCACTGTCAGCGTCACAACATATTCCACTTACACACCCGCACACACATGCTGTCAGCGTCACAACATATTCCACTTACACAACCCGCACACACATGCTGTCAGCGTCACAACATATTCCACTTACACAACCCGCACACACATGCTGTCAGCGTCACAACATATTCCACTTACACAACCCGCACACACATGCTGTCAGCGTCACAACATATTCCACTTACACAACCCGCACACACATGCTGTTAGCGTCACAACATATTCCACCTGCACACACGCCACCTGTCCACACGCACTGTCAGCGTCACAACATATTCCACTTACACAACCCGCACACACATGCTGTCAGCGTCACAACATATTCCACCTGCACACACGCCACCTGTCCACACGCACTGTCAGCGTCACAACATATTCCACTTACACACCCGTACACACATGCTGTCAGCGTCACAACATATTCCACCTGCACACACGCCACCTGTACACACGCACTGTCAGCGTCACAACATATTCCACTTACACACCCGCACACACATGCTGTCAGCGTCACAACATATTCCACCTGCACACACGCCACCTGTACACACGCACTGTCAGCGTCACAACATATTCCACTTACACACCCGCACACACATGCTGTCAGCGTCACAACATATTCCACCTGCACACACGCCACCTGTACACACGCACTGTCAGCGTCACAACATATTCCACTTACACAACCCGCACACACATGCTGTCAGCGTCACAACATATTCCACCTGCACACACGCCACCTGTACACACGCACTGTCAGCGTCACAACATATTCCACTTACACACCCGCACACACATGCTGTCAGCGTCACAACATATTCCACCTGCACACACGCCACCTGTCCACACGCACTGTCAGCGTCACAACATATTCCACTTACACACCCGCAAACACATGCTGTCAGCGTCACAACATATTCCACCTGCACACACGCCACCTGTACACACGTGCTGTCAGCGTCACAACATATTCCACTTACACAACCCGCACACACATGCTGTCAGCGTCACAACATATTCCACTTACACAACCCGCACACACATGCTGTCAGCGTCACAACATATTCCACCTGCACACACGCCACCTGTACACACGCACTGTCAGCGTCACAACATATTCCACTTACACAACCCGCACACACATGCTGTCAGCGTCACAACATATTCCACCTGCACACACGCCACCTGTACACACGCACTGTCAGCGTCACAACATATTCCACTTACACACCCGCACACACATGCTGTCAGCGTCACAACATATTCCACCTGCACACACGCCACCTGTCCACACGCACTGTCAGCGTCACAACATATTCCACTTACACACCCGCAAACACATGCTGTCAGCGTCACAACATATTCCACCTGCACACACGCCACCTGTACACACGTGCTATCAGCGTCACAACATATTCCACTTACACAACCCGCACACACATGCTGTCAGCGTCACAACATATTCCACTTACACAACCCGCACACACATGCTGTCAGCGTCACAACATATTCCACCTGCACACACGCCACCTGTACACACGCACTGTCAGCGTCACAACATATTCCACTTACACAACCCGCACACACATGCTGTCAGCGTCACAACATATTCCACCTGCACACACGCCACCTGTACACACGCACTGTCAGCGTCACAACATATTCCACTTACACAACCCGCACACACATGCTGTCAGCGTCACAACATATTCCACTTACACAACCCGCACACACATGCTGTCAGCGTCACAACATATTCCACTTACACACCCGCACACACATGCTGTCAGCGTCACAACATATTCCACCTGCACACACGCCACCTGTACACACGCACTGTCAGCGTCACAACATATTCCACCTGCACACACGCCACCTGTACACACGTGCTGTCAGCGTCACAACATATTCCACTTACACACCCGCACACACATGCTGTCAGCGTCACAACATATTCCACTTACACAACCCGCACACACATGCTGTCAGCGTCACAACATATTCCACCTGCACACACGCCACCTGTACACACGCACTGTCAGCGTCACAACATATTCCACTTACACAACCCGCACACACATGCTGTCAGCGTCATAACATATTCCACCTGCACACACGCCACCTGTACACACGTGCTGTCAGCGTCACAACAGATTTCACCTGCACACACACCACCCGCACGCATACGCTGTCAGCGTCACAACATATTCCACTTACACACACACCACCGGCACACAAGCGTACCTGGAAACCGTCATAGGTCCAGGAGCCGAACTTCATTACGCAGGTTTGCTGGTCGAAGGGGAAGTACTCGACATCGATCTCGCACGAAGACTTGTAAATGGCGGGCGGGCGCCACTCCACGCGTCCCGTGAAGTTTAGCGTTGCTTTAGTGGCTAGCGTCACCTCGAAGTTCCCGTCAGCGCTGCAACACACAACAGATAGACATGAGGCGATGAGGAAAAGTCTCGCCGCCGCAGCTCACCGCGGTGCTCACTCACTTGTTGTAGAGCACAATATCAGGCCGCCAGATGTGGTCTGAGGGCACGTGCAGCATCTCTACGCCACCGTACTCGCGTGGCTCCCACGACAGCTTATAGTCGTACCAGCTCTGCAACAAGCGTCACCGTCACTCTCGCCCCACAGTATGAGCATCCACTCACCCCACACTCACCTGCTCCACCCACAGGTTCGTGGTCATGATCTGGTTCTTGAGATTCTGTGGACAGAGACGACGGCGGTGAGCTGAGATGACGCTGACGTCACGCGATAGGCGCGGCGCGGCACTCACCACGTCGATCAGTTGGCTGAGCTTGAGCTTGATCTGCACGGTGAGAGCGTCGCTCACGTTGAGCACGGGCCGCACGAGCTTGTTGTAGTTGCTGAGCAGGTCGTCGTAGAGACGCTTGGCGTCCGGGTTGGCGGCGCACCCTGCGGAAGCAACGGTCACTAGCACTCACCGGCAGTCAGTGACGCAGTGCACTGGCACTCACCGGGGGTCAGTGACGCAGTGCACTGGCACTCACCGGGGGTCAGTGACGTGGTGCATTGGCACTCACCGGCGGTAGCTAGCAGCAGCAGCGTGAGCAGCACGGCCAGCAGTGGGGGTGCGGCGCGGGGGGCACGCGGCGCGCGTCGGGTCTGCGAGGAGCGCATGGCGCGGCGCGCATGACGTCACACGCGCAGCGCGCGCGATACCACTCGACGCACCTGTGGCAACCAAAGAATATGAAATTTTAAATTTTTTTATTTGAATTTTAATGGCACTATCACTTTTTGAAAACTAATTTATTTTCTGTAATGATTCAACATCAACAGCCTATATATATATATATATATATATATATATATATATATATATATATATATGTCCCCACTGCAGGGGCTCAGGCCTACTCTCCTACAGAGAGTGTATGGGACATAGTCCACCACGCGGGCCCAGTGCGGATCGGCGGACTTCACATGCCTGTTCAAGACATGCAGGTTTCCTCACGATGTTTTCCTTTACCGTTAAGCGATCGGATAATGTACTTGAATTGAAAAACAACTCATAGGTACACGGCTGGATTCGAACCCGGTACCCTCAGATTGAGAGTCCGCGCATTATCCATTACGCCACCGACGCTCTGTAATGATTGTTGTCTCAATTCATATTATTAAGAGGCTATGTTGGTAAGACCACGTGGTCAGTTTCAAGGTTGAATTGTTTTGTAGCTGTCCCTCTCCAAGCTCTATCCTACCCGAGCGCGTACGGTGAGACAGCATACACTACGCGAAGTTATCCACCCGTTATTTTGATGTTTCGTAGTCCAGGGATCATTTGAAGGATACAGTATATTATGTAACCATTTTTTAAATACAGTATACTAATGAAATTTCAGATGTCGGTGGTTTTTCCAAATTGTTCTAAATTGATTCATACTCTTGTAAATCAGGTTCAAAGTTGGGGCTTTTTATTACCGTAAAATACAATTCTTTGACGCCCTGTAACTCTGGAAGTATATATTTAAACGAAAATCTGACTCACCACCGACACAGATATTTGTTTCTAGATTGTGCCTTGAAAATTTCATAGATTTTTATAGCTTAATACTCAAAATATGACTGGACTACGTATATTTGTATGGGCGCTTTGACACCAGCATACCCTCTTAAGATCGTATATTGTGCGCTAGTTGGCAGTTTGCTGGAATATTGTTCCGTGGCTCGGAGCCCTCATTGCCAATGTCACATCAATGCCCTCGCGCGCGTGCAGAGACGGTTTATGTTTTTCTTAACGGTTCATTCAAAGTTGTTACCAACTCTGCGTAACTATAGCGACCGTCTGAATCATTTCTAAATGACATCGTTACAGGATCGTCGGTGGTGTGCCGATCAGACTTTCCTATACAAACTGTTGCAAAATCTTATTAACTGTACAGAATTATTACACAAAATCAAGTTCCCCGAACCACGATCAGGCCTTCGTGTGGATAATTTTAATCCCTTTGCCGTCAGAGGATACCGAACCAATATAGAACATCACAGTGTTATTCCGAGAATTTGCAGAGAGCACAATATATTACATAAATCGACAAATACCGATATACTGTCTATTTCTATGCAGCTTTTAAAGCTGCCTTGATTAAATATGTCACTCATAGTCACTATTAGTCACTGCTCTGCCATTGTCTCCGCATAGTTGTAGTAATCACTTGTTTTAGCTATATTTTCTATTAATTTGTTGTTGTTTTGTTTCATTTATTGTTTGCACGCGGTGGTTTCCTGTCATTGGAGGAGCACGTACTGTTATTTTAAGTTGTTGATATTGTGTGATTACTTATAGTGTTTCTTTGTTGGAAATACAAATAAATAAAGTAGTATAATTTTGGTACAGGAGCTATTGAATTGATTACATTTCTCTTAATTAATTCAAATTCTTCTTCTTAATCCTTTATCAACTATATGTTTCGCCACATTTTATGTTTTTGTTTCACGGCGGTATTTATTTATTTATTATTGATTATATATCTTACACTAACAGTTATCTAACCTTACATGTAAGAATTAGTCATATTATTATTAGTGAATTGTTATATTATTATAATATTAAATATTATATTAAGGTCCGGTAACCGGTCGAAAGGACAAGTGCAGGTGTATGTCGTCGGCGTACATACGGTAATTACAGTTTTCTATTACATTGCACATGTCAGCACTGTAAATAACAAATAACAGGGACCCAGGTTGGATCCCTGAACGTGATAGATAACGTTATCAACCAACCTCGCCAGCTCGTACATGCAAGTCCAACGCTGAACGTGATAGACAACGTTATCAACCAACCTCGCCAGCTCGTACATGCAAGTCCAACGCTGAACGTGATAGACAACGTTATCAACCAACCTCGCCAGCTCGTACATGCAAGTCCAACGCTGAACGTGATAGATAACGTTATCAACCAACCTCGCCAGCTCGTAGATGCAAGTCCAACGCTGAACGTGATAGATAACGTTATCAACCAACCTCGCCAGCTCGTACATGCAAGTCCAACGCTGAACGTGATAGATAACGTTATCAACCAACCTCGCCAGCTCGTACATGCAAGTCCAACGCTGAACGTGATAGATAACGTTATCAACCAACCTCGCCAGCTCGTACATGCAAGTCCAACGCTGAACGTGATAGATAACGTTATCAACCAACCTCGCCAGCTCGTACATGCAAGTCCAACGCTGAACGTGATAGATAACGTTATCAACCAACCTCGCCAGCTCGTACATGCAAGTCCAACGCTGAACGTGATAGACAACGTTATCAACCAACTTCGCCAGCTCGTAGATGCAAGTCCAACGCTGAACGTGATATATAACGTTATCAACCAACCTCGCCAGCTCGTACATGCAAGTCCAACGCTGAACGTGATAGATAACGTTATCAACCAACTTCGCCAGCTCGTAGATGCAAGTCCAACGCTGAACGTGATAGATAACGTTATCAACCAACTTCGCCAGCTCGTAGATGCAAGTCCAACGCTGAACGTGATAGACAACGTTATCAACCAACCTCGCCAGCTCGTAGATGCAAGTCCAACGCTGAACATGATATATAACGTTATCAACCAACCTCGCCAGCTCGTAGATGCAAGTCCAACGCTGAACGTGATAGACAACGTTATCAACCAACCTCGCCAGCTCGTAGATGCAAGTCCAACGCTGAACGTGATAGATAACGTTATCAACCAACCTCGCCAGCTCGTAGATGCAAGTCCAACGCTGAACGTGATAGACAACGTTATCAACCAACCTCGCCAGCTCGTAGATGCAAGTCCAACGCTGAACGTGATATATAACGTTATCAACCAACCTCGCCAGCTCGTAGATGCAAGTCCAACGCTGAACGTGATAGACAACGTTATCAACCAACCTCGCCAGCTCGTAGATGCAAGTCCAACGCTGAACGTGATATATAACGTTATCAACCAACCTCGCCAGCTCGTAGATGCAAGTCCAACGCTGAACGTGATATATAACGTTATCAACCAACCTCGCCAGCTCGTAGATGCAAGTCCAACGCTGAACGTGATAGACAACGTTATCAACCAACCTCGCCAGCTCGTAGATGCAAGTCCAACGCTGAACGTGATAGATAACGTTATCAACCAACCTCGCCAGCTCGTAGATGCAAGTCCAACGCTGAACGTGATAGAGAACGTTATCAACCAACCTCGCCAGCTCGTACATGCAAGTCCAACGCTGAACGTGATAGATAACGTTATCAACCAACTTCGCCAGCTCGTAGATGCAAGTCCAACGCTGAACGTGATAGACAACGCTATCAACCAACCTCGCCAGCTCGTAGATGCAAGTCCAACGCTGAACGTGATAGACAACGTTATCAACCAACCTCGCCAGCTCGTAGATGCAAGTCCAACGCTGAACGTGATAGATAACGTTATCAGCCAACCTCGCCAGCTCGTAGATGCAAGTCCAACGCTGAACGTGATAGCATCATCACCAGCTCATAGAGGCATGTCTACCACTGAGTATAGCCTCCCGCAGAGATAGAAAAACGGATCTTCTAATGGGTGTTCGGTTATGATCATCATCATTGATTCGTGATCACGCGTCACAAGCGAGCCGCGGCGAGTGCTATCGCCGCAAGGAGACGCGAGTGCTGTCGGTGCGGTCGCGTGGTGGGGCGAGAGGCAGGGCGGGGCGGGGAGCTGCAGGCACAGATGTGCTTCCGCGCGCTGCGCATCTTACAGGAATCGGGTCAATGTCAATCGCATGTTCCCGTAGTACGCACGCACGGTGACGCTAAACATCCCGACGCGAGCGATGTGTTCACAGACGTACCGACATGCCGACGGTCACGGTGCAAGTAGAGGCATGGCGGTCGCGAGGCCGCGGCCGGCGGGCGCGTGTCTGCAGCGGCGGCTTGGACGACGGACGCGTCGTGCCGATGCGAACACTGGCATAGACTCGGGCGGGGCGTGCGGGCGTGCGACAACACGCGCGTTACGCAGGGTGGCCGGGGCGCGACTGTCGCGCTGCGCATCACGGCCCCCCGCCCGCACCCACCCCATCACCCCTCTTCACCCCGCACCAGCACCACCCCACACTCGGGCTTGCTCACTCGTTCAGTACATCCGCACCCTCCGATGAGTACACTGTACATACATGATACCACACATACACACACAACCTACCTCGATAATATAGCGAAGGTTCTCAGTTCGACTCGTGTTTATTTTAGAGAGTTGCAGTCGGACTTTTTTCTAAAAACGAAAGGCTCGAATGTGATCGTTGCTGCGCGCCACGCCAGCCCGATGGTACTTGGACTCGACACCGAAACCTCAGCCGTTTTCTTCTGAACGATTGGACATAACTAATGTAATTTGTCCTCGTTCTGTGAGTATTGACTCGTGGAGCTGGCGGGCGGCCGCTGGGCATCGATCGTATAAATACATACTGCCTATATCCGGACACAATGGTCCGATCGAAGCGAGACCTCGCGCGCCTCGCGTAGCTATGTGTCTGCTCTATATTCACTAAATTATTTTCTACTTTTTGTATCTTGCCGAGCAACGTGACCACCTCGCACCACACGGGCCCGCGGGGAGAACATTGTGGATGGGGGCGGGTGAAGGGGGCGGAAGGAAGTGTCGTGTTTAAATATACATACAGTACCTGCACGCTATGTTCGCCTCTGAAGCTAGCTCTCCGCAATTTCAAACTTGTACAGTGTATATGTGTGTATTATTTTCTACAATAACTATCCCTGGGTGACATACAACACTAGGACATTTCTTTCCTCCCGCTAACTTGACTTGCCTACCACTTGTACGTCATTGAAGGAGCACGTACTGTTATTTTAAGTTGTTGATATTGTGTGATTACTTATAGTGTTTCTTTGTTGGAAATACAAACAAATAAATTGATACTTCGCGGTCTTTTGTTGTAACTTGAGAGCGGCAAACTTAGTTTGCGAGTGCTGTAGCACGTCACGAGTCCCTGCTCGCTCGGCACGGCACTACCACCACAGCGCAGCTTGCTTTCAACTGCTGCATTATCGTACTGTGAACCTACAAAAGATTTTGATACATCTTACTGCGATCACCAATCCGCCTGCCAAGCGTGCTTATTGAGTACTTTACACCAAATTAGATTCGGGTTGAAATGTATTTTATTCGATAACGGACATTAAAATTCCCACCTCCTCTCCGCTCCCACTGTTATTCCTGATTTTTATTTTAGCCAGGATCTACAGCGGTACACTTGAAACGCGTCCACTGAAGGTGGATGAATTTCCTACGGACTCTAAAGCTATCTTGGGACCCCAGACTCGTTTAGAATAAAGAAATAGGGTGGAGTGGTAAAGACTTTCCCACTCCCCCCCGGACGGACATTAAAAGAAAGCCCCTCAATATACAAATCTATATATTAATATTATTACGTGAAGAAAAAACTGTGTGCCCCTTTCGACGAAAATTGCGTGGCTGGAGAAGTATGGGCACACCTAGTTATATTAGTATACTAGCTTCTGCCCGCGGCTTCGCCCGCGTGGACATCCCATGACATGACGTACATAGCAAATATCAAACTGATGTGACACTTCCTGTCAATGACTTCACGTCAACGACAATATTATGGATTCTTTCGAATTATGTTGAAAACATAGCTGATCTTTGAAATTCTCGTCAAGAATCCAAAACACGCGATAAAATGTACACATTATATATTTTATTGAGAAAACTTCGACATGGCTTCAGCCTTGTTTAATCATTATCAAAGACATGGCTGTATGGTGTTTTGTCTTTGCCTTTCCGGTGGGAAAAATCCACAACATTTTAGAAAAAGATATCAAGTACAATATTGTACCTATAAAACTGAATAAATATTATAATAACTGTTTATAACTTTACCCTCTGTGCGAATCTATAAAAATAAAATGACAACCTAAATTATAAATCTTTAAAAAAGTAATATTGTGTCGCTTTTATTTTGACATTGACTTTTTTCGCGCTTGTTTCCATCTCTGACCCAATAATAATATTTGTTTGCAGCCAGAGCAAAGAGTACAGGTATTATACCAAAAGCAAAAGAGTGCCTTCTCTATGGCAAATCGACCAATGTCTGGAAGATGGTTTGAACCAAAGAGGATATTGAGCAAACCAAACAATATGGCATATTATTTTTTACGTGGCAACTTTGCAGATTGCTTGTTTTAGTTTTTACAGACATGTATAGGTTGCGCTAGATTCCATAAACATTTCTCTTTAGATACAAATTCAAACTCTATATCATGGTAATAAGACGTAATTTAAAAAAATGTAAGTGTGACGGCCCAGCCAGAAGTTTCCATCCTTCATCTGATTAATGCTGTAACTTGTGTTAGTTAGTTGACGTATTTCATTTTCAGCTTTGTGCAACAGTTTTAAATTAAACGTAAGAGTGTTAGTTCATGTGTAGTTTAATTAAAATTTAACTTTAAAATTGTACTTTCATACAAAGTCTGAATGGTAAGAATTCAACTGTTTTAGATAGAGCGCAGTTTATTACTGCAACCATCGAACTTCCGCTGTGTAACAGGAAAAGGAAACGAACATCATGGCGCCTTCGCTGACATTATTATGTTCAATTGTCTGTCAATATCCTGTTCATAAATTAATTTATTTCCCTCAAAACATAACTGACCAAATAGTATACACCTTGTCCACTTTAATCTTTTGATAAGTTTGATTGAGTTCTCTAAAAATGTATCTTAAATCTAAAACTATCCGAAGTATTAGTTAGTACTTGTTACTCTCTGTGAACACAATCCTCCCTCTCTATTTATTGATAAATTTTTGTCTGCATGGACTCTCAAAATGATCTGAAAATGATATCGCACATAAAATAATGACAAACAAGCTGAAAGCTGAAGGTGAGTTCAGAATAACTGAATTTTGCTGCACAGGATAGGAAAAGGATCTAAGCTGCTTTTTATCCTAAACAAACAAGTAGTTCACATGGGATGATTTGTGAAGTACATGCCGACAGTCACATGAAAAAACTAGTTAAAAATAATTTAAAAGTACAATATTATATAGGTTAACGTAATATATCTGTAACTGAAGCATTGTGAAACAGACTTTAAGGATTATAATCCAAGAACAACTAACAAAGGCGGATTGGACAGTTTGTAAACATACAGTCTCATCTGTGTGAAGTGACAATAAGGCCATCAACTGTTGTGTTCTCACCCAGATGAATCATTTTATGTTGCACTACTGGACTAGTCAAATAATCTTCATTACCAGAACACAACAGTGCTATTAACACAGCTGTTTGGTAGGAGAATTTGATAACATGATCTTACCGAGTATCAGAGATATCATACACTGAATAGATGTTGCATCACGTGGATAGTGATTGCCGTGTTGACAATAAACTGTTTTTCTTTTTGTTGTCGCTAGGCCATGGAAGCAGTTAATGATTGCCTTATTTTATTATTTTACTAGTTTATTAAAACCGAATTATATTTCATATTTAGCGGAGATTTACATTCAACAGCAGGTCTGCTGTGCTGTAACTCAAACATAATTTGGAAAATACTGCAGTTACTACTAGATAGACCAACCTAATTAAGGTCTCTGGGAGTCGCTGGATGCAAGTGGCTCGGGACCGGTCAATGTGGCATACCATGGAGGAGGCCTATGTGCAGCAGTGGACATTATCCAGCTGATCCCTTATTCTATCCCAGCATTGCGTCTACCTTGTGAATAAGTAATAGTAAACTTTTAGGGCAATTGAAGTCGGTTTCCAGTTATTTTTGAATGGATTTACTTGTTACTAGTGTCACTTACATTCCAGACATTTATGTACTTATATTTGTGTACAGGCTTCACATGGGGATACATCCGTACAAGTGCACGCTGTGCGCCAAGTCCTTCGCGTACTCGTACGTGCTGTCCAACCACATGCTTACGCACACAAGAAATACTAGTAAGTTATATAAAATAAAAACCGGTCAAGTGCGAGTCAGATATGCGCGCTGAATGTTATTAAGTTATCTTCAAAAGGAACATTATGTCCGCAATGGCTCGTCGCCTCTCAAGTGGAAGAAGATGGTGCTTCTTACAAAATTGTAGATAGCAACCGGGAATCCAAGATATTATTAAAGACATGGCTGTATGGTGTTTTGCCTTTGCCTTTTCCTGGTAGAAATAAATCTTTAAAAAAGGAACTAGTGATGTAAAGCTGATTGTTATCGTAGTTAGCTAGCCGGTAACCAGCCGCTTTTTTTTTGCTGACTACGGAGATCACCTTTAAACAGTGATTGTCTACGGTTGAAAACATGGCATTAAGTTTTATTAAATCCGTTTTATGTCCATCTACATACTACCTACCTTACGGTCGAAGTGTTGGATTCTTAAGTTGAAACAAATGGTCAAAGCAAATATTCGCCAATGTTTAATCTGTGCCAAGGAGAGTGCTACAACAAAAAGCCAATTGATGGGAGACCTGCCACGAGTTCGCGTGACACCTGCGAGACCGTTTTTAAATAGCGGTGTGGATTTTGCAGGCCCTTACCAGACACTCATGTCTAAGGGAAGAGGAAACAAGACTAGCAAAGCTTATGTAGCTATATTTGTCTGCATGGCTTCTAAGGCAATACATTTGGAGTTTGTCAGAGATCTGACATCTGAATCGTTTATTGGAGCCTTCCGAAGATTTGTGGCCAGAAGAGGAAAATGTGCACATTTGTGGAGTGACCAAGGCAGAAATTTCGTCGGAGCCAATAAAGAGCTTATTGCGGCATGGCAGGATGCAAAGCTAACATTTGATAGTGATATAGCAGAATCACTTGCGCTTGAAGGCACTCAATGGCATTTCATACCAGTATACAGTCCACACATGGGTGGTCTATGGGAAGCAGGAGTGAAATCCATGAAGCATCACATGAAAAGAATACTCACCCGAAATCTAACTTATGAAGAAATGACCACCCTACTATGTCAAATTGAAGCATGTCCTAATTCAAGACCTCTGAATGCTATCGAACACACAGATACGGATATGATTGAACCTCTAACACCGGGACATTTTCTTATCGGCGAAGCACCAATCAATGTACCGAGCCCGGAGTTTAAGGATGTTCCTATGAACCATTTATCACGCTGGCAGCATACACAGAAGCTATTGTCAGATTTTTGGTATAGATGGCAGCATGAATATTTATCTACTCTGCAACAACGATCAAAATGGCCCAGGAAAAGTACAGAGCTGGAGATAGGACAAATTGTACTGATTAAAAATGAAGGCCTTGCTCCGGGAAAATGGCTGCTGGGTCGTATAGTGGCAAAACATCCTGGCGCTGATGGTAGTACCAGAGTGTACAGCGTGAAAAGTGGTAGTAATGTGACAAAAAGAAATGTTACAAATTTATGTTTGTTACCCATAGATACAGCTACATGAATGTTTTTATTATATTATGTTAAAGGCCTGTATGTCCTTTGGTGGGCGGTATGTTATGTACGTTTACATTCTATGACTGTAGCTGTGGGCTCGGATCAAATCAGTCTGCAATTATACCCTGAAGAGACCACACGTCGTTTTATTTCTGTGCCTGTGACTTAGTCAAAATTAAGCTTTATCACCCCAACATTAAAATTTTAACAATAGACTAACTGACATACTAAATTAGTATCTAGTATTATTAATATTAGTTTTATTATAATCGAGATAACTCGAACGATTTGGCTACCAATTTCATTACTATATCTCATAATCGCCCACCGCTAGCCCTTCCGTGCCAGCCAGGGCAAACGCCCGCTAGAGACATGACTGCGATAGCGCGGCAAATAGATTTTTTAAACGAGATTATAATTTATGTCATCAGAATGCAGGACGAGACATCAGAGTAGAGGTGCGCAGAAATAATGAAAACAGACCTGGCCTCTGAAGACGAAGTGGTGCGCTTCTCCGCACCGCACATGCTGACCGTGAGTATCTGAGGTGGTGATGCGCTTCTCCACGCCGCACATGCTGACCTTGAGTATCTGAGGTGGTGTAGTGCTTCTCCACGCCGCACATGCTGACCGTGAGTATCTGAGGTGTTGTAGTGCTTCTCCACGCCGCACATGCTGACCGTGAGTATCTGAGGTGGTGTAGTGCTTCTCCACGCCGCACATGGTGACGGTGAGTATATGAGGTAGTGGTGAGCACGTCGCACATGCTGACCGTGAGTATATGAGGTAGTGGTGAGCTTCTGCACGTCGCACATGCTGACCGTGAGTATCGGAGGTGGTGGTGCGCTTCTCTACACCGCACATGCTGACCGTGAGTATCGGAGGTGGCGTTGCGCTTCTTAACGCCGCACATGCTGACTGTGAGTATCGGAAGTGGTGGTGCGCTTCTCCACGCTGCATATGCTAGCGGCGAGTATATGAGGTGGTGATGCGCTTCTCCACGCTGCACATGCTGACCGTGAGTATCGGAGGTGGTGATACGCTTCTCGACGCTGCACATGCTGACCGTGAGTATCGGAGGTGGTGATGCGCTTCTCCACGCTGCACATGCTGACTGTGAGTATCGGAGGTGGTGATACGCTTCTCGACGCTGCACATGCTGACCGTGAGTATCGGAGGTGGTGATACGCTTCTCGACGCTGCACATGCTGACCGTGAGTATCGGAGGTGGTAATACGCTTCTCTACGCTGCACATGCTGACTGTGAGTATCGGAAGTGGTGGTGCGCTTCTCCACGCTGCACATGCTGACTGTGAGTATCGGAAGTGGTGGTGCGCTTCTCCACGCTGCATATGCTAGCGGCGAGTATATGAGGTGGTGGTGCGCTTCTCCACGCTGCACATGCTGACCGTGAGTATCGGAGGTGGTGATGCGCTTCTCCACGCTGCACATGCTGACCGTGAGTATCGGAGGTGGTGATGCGCTTCTCCACGCTGCACATGCTGACTGTGAGTATCGGAGGTGGTGATACGCTTCTCGACGCTGCACATGCTGACCGTGAGTATCGGAGGTGGTGATACGCTTCTCGACGCTGCACATGCTGACCGTGAGTATCGGAGGTGGTGATACGCTTCTCGACGCTGCACATGCTGACCGTGAGTATCGGAGGTGGTGATACGCTTCTCGACGCTGCACATGCTGACTGTGAGTATCGGAAGTGGTGGTGCGCTTCTCCACGCTGCATATGCTAGCGGCGAGTATATGAGGTGGTGGTGCGCTTCTCCACGCTGCACATGCTGACCGTGAGTATCGGAGGTGGTGATGCGCTTCTCCACGCTGCACATGCTGACCGTGAGTATCGGAGGTGGTGATACGCTTCTCGACGCTGCACATGCTGACCGTGAGTATATGAGGTGGTGATGCGCTTCTCCACGCTGCACATGCTGACCGTGAGTATCGGATGTGGTGATGCGCTTCTCTACGCCGTACATGCAGGCCGTGAGTATATGAGGTGGTGATGCGCTTCTCCACGCCGCACATGCTGACCGTAATTATCTGAGCTCGTGGTGCGCTTCTCAACGCCGCATATGCTGACTGTGAGTATCGGACGTGGTAGTGCGCTTCTCCACGCTGCATTTGCTAGCCGCGAGTATATTTAATGGAGGTGCGCTTCTCGACGCTGCATATGCTAGCCTTGAGTATATTTAATGGTAGGCGCTTCTCCACACCGTATATGCAGGCCGTTTTGAACTAAAGAAGTATAACATGTTTGACCATAGACGTATATAATACTATGTATTTTACATATTATTTATATGCAGCTGTCTTCGTTATGTAGCTGTGTGATGTGAGTGAGGGTGTCCCTCCACCGACACATTTCCTTACCGACCTCTCGATCACACGACGAACGAATCTTGTAAGATGAGCGCCATACAGACGGTAGCTCGTTGCACGCTCGCCGACCGCTGTCCTTACCTACTTCATACAAATTGTTAATTGTATTTGTTTATTTATTTATTCAGAACTCAAACAAACAAACTCATTTACAAAAATTTATATAAACATTTTTATACACAAAAAGATCTGGAGGTTCATTGTTTACGTACGTTTAAACATCAGTCTACTTTTATATTGAAATTACTATACATATAAGAAACACATTACATTTGTCACATCGTCGCTCGTTGCTTGCGACATCTATGGGCGAATCTTCGGAAGCTAGCACTGATCATCACGTTTATAGGGAGTGTGTTGTGTGTGTCAGGAGGTTGTGGTCGGTGCGGGGGGTGCGGGGGGCGCGGAGTGCGGTCGTCGGTTGCTGTCTGCGTCTCGTGCGGGGGACGCGGGGGCTGTGCGGGCCCTGCTGGTGGCCGGCGCGCCTTTCACCTCTGACTGGCTCGGAACGGGTGCGCTGCACCTGGCGGCGGCGAACGGGCACGCGGCCGCTTGCACGGCCTTGCTGCGCGCTGGCGTATCCCGCGACGCGCGAACCAAGGTGGAACGCACGCCGCTGCAGCTTGCCGCGTGCGCGGGCCACGCGGACGTGGTGCGCGTGCTGCTCGAGCACGGCGCAGCGCCCGACGCGCGCGACATGCTCGGCATGACGGCGCTACACTGGGCGTGCGCCCGCGGACACGAGGCCTGCGCGCGACTCCTGCTGGCCGCGGGCGCTGACCCCACCCCCACCTCCAAGTTCCTCACCACGCCGCAGTCTCTCGCCCGCGCGCACCCCGCTACCGCAGCGCTGCTGGCCGAGGCAATACGCGCGCGCGCACACCCTCCCGCTCCCTCCACAACCTCCCCTGCCGCCCCCGCCGAAGCTCCCGGCGCCCGCGTGCTGCGCGCGCACGGCATTACGCTGCTCCCCGCGGACCCTGCCACCACGGTACTCAACGCGCTGCACAGCGGACGCACCGTCGTGCTCTCGGGTATGTGCCTGCCTGCTCAGTAGACATGTGTAATGACGCGTGCCCCGACCGCGCATTGTCCACACACACCACACATTACTCGACCAACTGAAACATAACGCATCGCTCATGGCATTCCGCGCGCCCGCGCAGCTGATAGCCAGGAAACGTCCACTGCCAGACATATCCTTGATACGCCACATTGGCTCCCTACACTTTCATCATCAGCCACTGCTGGACATAGGCCTCCATGGTACGCCACATCGACCGGTCCCGAGCCATTTGCATCCAGCGACTATAACCAGGTCGTCGGTCCATCTAGTAAGGGGCCGGCCTGGTAGACATTTCCCGGTACGTGGTCGCCACTCGAGAACCTTTACTCCCCACCGGTTATCGGTTCTTCGAGCGATGTGGCCTGCCCATTGCCACTTCAGCTCACTGACTTGTCGAGCTATGTCGGCCCGATTCTGTCTATTGCCCAGGCCGACTTTAGGTCCCAGTCCGGTCTTGTGATGCCCTGTGATCTTCGAGTGCAGTGGTGAAGAGTTTCGGGTAAATAACGTCACCCTGTCTTACACTTTTCTGCACTTGGATCGGTTTCGTGCATTCATCCTGTACTCGGACGGACATCGTGGCTTTATTGTATAAACATATCAACACTTCGATAAAGCGATAGTCAATGTGGCACCTTTGGAGAGACTGAAGGCTACAACAATTCGTACGCTAAGCGCTTTCGCTAAGCAGGCACCGACTAAGGATCCTGTCCCGGACCCTAACAGGGTAAATAAACACCTGTAAGCTAAATAAACACCTCAGCTACATTTGCAGATCCTGTAAAGAAGAGTAAAAAAGAGGAGAGAAATAAAAATTCCCTTGAATTTTTGATGATGATGAAACCTCCTCACCTTTTCATTACCTCTAGAATAATCATTGTTATGTTTTACTCTTTGTACATTTTTATTGATTGGTTGAGCTCGACTCGACTCGTTAATATTACTGTCATAAATAATTTACATTAATTTTGATTAAAATCCAAACTGACATCGAAGCTCACCCCTAACACCCTGTATACCCCAGGACGCGAGCGTCGAGGGATGGGGAGTTTTAGATTGTGATTTAACACCTACCACACAAATAATATTATCGCTTCGCTTATAATTATCGCTTCCGCTTACTATCATTTATAAAAAGTCAATCTCTGAAGGGTGCTTTCCCCCTATCTGGAAGAAGGCCTTGATTACTCCCATTCTCAAAGGAGGGAACAAGCACGACGTCCAACAATATAGACCAATTTCCAAGCTTTGTATCTTGGTAAAGATTGTTACAAATGAATTATCAACACACACTCGCCGACATATTCCGATACAACAACATGGTTTCTTCCGCGGTCGTAGTGTCGACACCAATCTAGTCACGTATACTGACTTCATATTAAACGCCCTCGACGCCGGCTGCCAGGTGGACGCCGTGTACACCGACTTCTCTAAAGCGTTCGACAAAATAAATCACTACACCCTTATTAAAAAGTTATGTAGGATCGGCATACACGGCGATCTTCTGAGATGGGTTGAGTCTTACATTGACAACCGAAGTCAGGCAGTAGCACTTAAAGGATCTTGTTCCAACTTCCTAAAAATCACGTCTGGAATTCCGCAAGGATCCCACCTGGGTCCTTTCCTTTTTTCCTTATACATTTATGATATTGGTACTTGCTTTGAGGACTCCTGTCACCTGCTTTACGCAGATGATACAAAAATCTTCAAAGTCATAATGTCCCCAGAACACTGTCAAGAACTTCAGGGGGATCTGGTGAGATTTGGAAGTTACTGCACTAAAAACCAATTATTCCTCAATCCCGATAAGTGCTACACGATATCTTTCACGCGGAAACATAATCCTATTTGTTTTAATTATAATATTTCTGGACATGATATCAAACGTGTATCTGCCATTCGGGACTTGGGCGTCATGCTTGATTCTAAACTGCACTTCAACACGCACATAGACAATATTGTTTCCAAAGCGTACAAGCGGCTAGGGTTGATACTCCGGTTGAGTTAAATTTAAAAACGCTTTTACTATTAAAACATTGTACAATGCGTATGTTCGTAGTGTCTTGGAGTTCGGCAGTGTGGTCTGGAGTCCGCAGTACACCGTCCATGTTGCTCGTATTGAGAAAATACAAAACAAATTTTTAAAGTCACTAGATTATCGGACGGGATGCTCGCACATTAATTATAAAATAAGTGCAACCAACCACAATGTCCAAACATTAGAAGTCAGACGAAGATACTTAGACACGTTATTTTTATATAAAATAATAAATAATTACATTGATTGCGAATCACTTATTGAAAAAATAATTTTCAAAATTCCAAGACCCTGCTCACGCTCTGCACAATCTAAAGTAACTTTCCATGTTTCTCCTTACAACACCAATTATGCAAAAAACACATTCATCAGACGCGCCTGCGACCATTACAACAAAACATTATGCAGCGTTGATGAGCGTTGACATATTCTCATCAAGTATGGCAATATATAAGAAAAGAGTTACTGAAATATTGTATGATTTGTAAATTCGTTATTGTATCATATTAGTTGTAGTATTGTATTGTAGTTTCGTATTTGTGCATTAAGCTTCCATCCCTTGCGTAGTTAAGTTATATCATAGTCTGTAATCATTAATGAAACTTTAGGTTAATTTGTTTATCTGCCACATCTGTATGAAAAATGTGTATACAACTGTTTGTTTCTTAATAAATAAAAAAATAACAAATATACGAAAATTCAGCTGGTTACGGCGCATTTTGTACCTTTGACCAACCTTTGACTATTTTTCTATAAATCGAAAAGTTGAGTTTCTAGACCTTCAATATTTATGAAATACTTTATTATGGCTCACACTTATTTGTCGTGCAATCAATTTCACCAAAAAGCACCATTTTTTTTAATCCAGTGCTTGTTGAAATATTTTTATACTTTGCTAGGCCATCAGACCAGCGTAAATATCTGAATATATTCCCATCCCTCAGTAATCTTTTGCTTGGGTAAAAAGGGCAAGACACCCCATAGACTCACTATTTTTTGAAGAAAAGGGGTTATTTTTGTGCCCAATGTTTTTCGGCTTTTTGCCATAAACTTTGGAAGTGATAGAAACAACCATGATATTGTATATCATGAAAAACTTTTTTGATAGCTGTTATTGCAGGTCGTACAAAATCAATTATAAATTTGTATGGCTCCCACTGTGAGCATAAGTACGAAAACATTTTATAACATAACATTATATATAGAAGGACACGATGTGGTACTAGAGGGGTATAATTCTCCTATAAGGTATAAAGGTCCTGGAGTAAATCAACAGACGGTGGCCCGAATGAAACTTATTTTTAATGTAACATTTCATTTAGTATAAGTACTAATAAATGTGTATTCAATTAGATGCCGGCAAACTGATGCTGAAGGAGAGTGCGGAGTGTGCGCGCGGCGGCGGCGGCGGCGGTACTGGTGGTGTGGTGTTGACCGCGACGCCTGTGTCCGCGCCAGCGCCCAGCGGACGCGTCTTCACTATCGATAACAACAAGCTGGTGCCTGCGACCCCGACCCCGACACCCACCGACACCGCGACACCCACATCTCCGTCCGTCGCACGGCCCATCCGCGTGCGCATGAAGCCGGCGGGGGGAGCAGGCGCCGTGCGCATCGTCATGAACCGCGCCAGCTTCCAGAAGCTGGTGACAGCGGCACGCGCGGCGGGGGTAGGGGAGGACGCTGCAGGGGACGAGACGGGGAGTGCCGATAGCGTGTCCGTCGTGGTCCCCGAGCAGTTCGTGCGGAGCGGGTCGCCGCAGTACCTGCGCGCGCAGCTGCTGTGCGCTCACGCCGCGCTGGCTGACCTGGGCGCAGAGCTGCGACGCGCGCGCCGCGCCCTCGCCGACCGACACTAGGCGGGCTCATGGTCGCGCGCGTGAAGCCGCCGTGCACGCAGCGCGTCTCGGAACTGGGCGAGGATCGCGTTCTCTCGCTTGGTGCGTTCCTCCTTGCTGAAGGCCTGCAGGGCGCGCTTCTCGTCCGCTGAGTATATCTGATTCTCCTTGCGTATGCGTACTGCCTCCATGCGCCGGTGCCGGCTCCCTGACATGACGTACCCCACCGACTCGTAGGCGGCGATCTCGTCGGAGGTGAGGCCGATCTCCCCCCGGCGCGGGATGCGCTTGCCCTCCGCAACGAAGGCGGCCATGGCGGCCCCCTCCCCCGGCAGAAGCGCACGACCAAACTCCTGCGCACACAGACACATTGCTCACACACAGAGAACTGCGCACGTGTGTGCGTGTAACGATGTGACACTAAACTGTTTCAAACAAACATGTGGTGTGAAAAATGAGTAATAGGAAAACTTGTTTTGTGGACCAGCAATTCAATCATGTATTTATCATATGTATAGGTAGACCATTTTTTTCTACATATTTTTCTATGCAAACTGAAACTGTATATATGACTGTAATAAATGATTGGTGGATATGTTAGAAAAGTCCAGTCTTTTGGTTCCGCAATTTGTAACGTCGTGGTATCGCGTGGACGGGGCCATGTGTGGGTCGCCAGCTTCCTCATAGAGCTAGGCGAATTCTACGCATGCCAAATTTTAAGGCAATTTAGGAGCAATCAAACTTTAGCAGCAACCATAACTCAGTTACAGCGAGCTGTTTTTAGTGTGCCAGCTGGAGACATGGGTCTCCAGCTGACACATGCCAGGAAGGCAAACCAGTGAGGTTAGGGCTTTAGACTACAGTCAGGCATTAAAGGACAATTACAGCAATGAGAGCCAAAAAAATTGACGATCACATTGATAAACTGTTGTATCTACGAACGAAATACCGTGTGTAAGCTGGCGACCCGTGTCACCAGCTCGCACATCTGTATCTTCGTAATTATTCAAGCTATGATTATGTATTGTAACTCATATTTTAGGGCAAAATTTCAGCGCCAGGCGCCAAAATTTTCGAATGTCTAGTGCTAAAACTGTTTGAGCTACGAGCCGAAATGTGTGTGTAAGCTGGTGACACGGGTCGCCAGCTGACACATGTTGTATCTCTGAAACTACAGAAGTGAGAACTTCGTTTTGAAGATCAAATAAGATCATACAATAGGAGCGTTCACGAGTCAAAATTTCAAATCTCCAGGCTGTCTAGATTCAAAGTTATAAGCAAAAAAATTTTTTCCCGCCAAAAAAACAACAAAATAATCGCACGGACGCCGCTGAGCGCGCCATTGCCGTTCCGTGCGCTACGCTATTACAATAGAGTTTCAACTTAGCCGTCATTGTTTTAAAATTCATTTTAACCTGCACTTTCGTTTCGATTCAATTGGTACATTGAGCGTGTTAGACCAGGAGCCGACTGAAATAAGCAATGGTATACTACCGATTAACTTTATAGATAGATTACAAACGACCTTCACCAAATTTGAGGTCTAGTGAGAATCTAACCCGTTGGTGCATAATTCAAATCTACTAATTTGACTAATAGGGAATCAAGATTTAGTTTAGTAACGAATCAAAATATAAGAAATAACACTTTATGGTGTGACATAACATAGTATAAGAGGTATATGAAAATAATTAAAAATAAATGTTTGAGAAATCTATATCCCCCCCCCCCCCCCCCCCTAAACCTCACTGGTTTGCCTTCCTGGCACACTAAAAACAGCTCGCTGTAACTGAGTTATGGTTGCTGCTAAAGTTTGATTGCTCCTAAATTGCCTTAAAATTTGGCATGCGTAGAATTCCCCTAGCTCTATGAGGAAGCTGGCGACCCACACATGACGGGGCCCGTTTCAGCAGTAGGTACATGTACGGAGTACCTAAGGGACTAGTTATGACAGGCGCCCGAGGCGCGCGCAGAGGACGCTGCGTTTCGTGCGCCCTTTAAAATTGTATGAATTTTTATATTTTTTTGGGAATGACATGACAAAATTAAAGCATTTTAGGAATAGTTCAACTTTTAGTCATAATTTAGCATCAACTATAGCTCCGTTACAGCGAGTTGTTTTCAGTGTGTCAGCTGGAGAAACGGGTGTTCAGCTGACAAATGCTGGAAAGAACCAGTAAGGTTACGATTTCATACTATAAGATTTTTAATTCAGGTATTTTTATTATGAAATAAAAGTATTTGAATTTAATTTATAGTCAGAAATTTAAAGCACATTTGGAGTAATGAGAGCTAAAAAAATTACCGATCTAAGCTGTTCGATCTACGATCCTAATGTGATGTGTACCCACCCATGTCACTAGCTCGTACATCTGTTCGTCCATTCGATTGTATAATTATTCAACAATGGCATCGCCCGCCTTCCAAAATTTTCAAGAGCCGATATGTGTGAGACATGAAACTGAAGCCCTGTTCACGTTACTTGTATTTAGTTGTATTCATAGGTACGCACCTTGTTCTGTAGCGTCGCGGCGGGCGTGGAGCGGGGCTCTGGTCCGGGGGCCTCCTCCTCCGCATCTGAGACCGACCGACAACAACACACTGTTACAACTGATATAATAACCCTCAAGCTGATGAGGTAGGTACTGCCTGTTGTGTATGGCTACACACTCTGTAAGAGCCCCTGCACTTGATGCTACGCAGACGACATGGTGCTGCTGAGCGAGTCGGTCAGTGTGCTCAGGACACACTTGCAGCATCCGCAAGTGTGTCAACACTACGCTAAAACACATGGGTTAAGATACAACACCAACTACATAGACTCTACGAGACGTCCCGCCGGTCAAGCTGTACGGGACTGGCTTGGCTAGAGTCAAGCAGCGGGCCACCTCGTAACAGTGAATCTGAGGGACGTCCTAGACATTGAGCGGGAGCGTAGGGCATTGTCAGTAAGAAGTAAAAGACTTGCATGTCCTACGAGTCCAGTATACCATGTCGCATGGCATGTTCTCCTGTGTGCCTCACACACCAGTGGCCACACACACGCGACATGCACTTGTATTGCATATTATATTATGTACCAACATCCATCCATAAATATAAGTAATATAGTACCAGTTGTACAATCATTGGCTGCACTCAGGCCCTGGTGCCCTCAATGTAAACTTATTAGTACCTACATAAACTATACCAGACCAACGTCTACACTACAGACAGCACATGTGCCGCGTATCCCTCACCGCGCTCGGCGACACGCTCCACCCACACTTCTTCACTCGACTCACTGCCACTCGAACTCTTCACAGTTTTCTTTGCCTTTTTACGTTCCTTTTTGATTTTTTTGAGCTTCTTTTTCAATTTTTTCAATTTGTGTTTGGTGCTGTCCTTCTCATTAGACTTTTTTCGTTTTTTCTTGACTTTTCCGGCGTCGGAGCTTGCAGCCAGAGCGTCGTCCGAACTGTGAACACACGTAAGCGGGAGTTGTAGCAGTGGGGTGTGACCAAATACACATGTATATATTTTAGTATTTGTTCAATATTTTCCTAGATGGTAATTCTGATATAGAAATAAAATGCATTTTTGTATAAATATATGGTGATGACTAACTCTGTGTGTGTTGGCGACCTTCCCCACACGGCTGTCACGCCCACCTCGCCGATGCGCTCGCGCTCCTCGCGTCGCGCGTCCAGGAACTCCTCCTCGGGCCGCGCAGCGACCCCGGCTGACAACATCAGTACACCTGAGTCATTGCACGCAGTACCTACACCGTTCATACGATACAAACTTTAAAGGGTTTACAATTAACCATGATTATGACTATGACTCTTGGCGCCTACCTAGATACACAAGGCAATGCAGAAACTAGTAAGAAATATAGTCTTTAGTAAACAAAATGTAAGCTGTCAGTACAAAATATCTATAATTATATTAATAATGCAAAAATATTAGCATGTGTGTGAACTTCACATGAGTGATCTAGAAAGATTACATTTATGCCAAATTAAATGTCCACCTGTGCGAAGCTGGGGCGGGCCATTAGTTATTGTATGTAATGTATATATTATTACTAAATATTGAAATATATTAATATTTTGTATCTCGTATTTATGTCATCATCATTATCATCATCAGCCGGGAAACGTCCACTGCTGGACATAGGCGTCCCTCATGGTACGCCACATCGACCGGTCCCGAGCCACCTGCATCCAGCGACTCCCCGCGACTCTAACCAGGTCGTCGGTCCATCTAGTAAGGGGTAGTCCATCGTATTTATGTAATAGTATATTATATGAACCCGGCAGGAGTGGGGTGACAAAATGTTACAATGAATATATATGAAGGGGTGTGACATACCCGCATAAAAATTGACTCTAAAACTTATTTACCAAATAGATAGCATATAATGTGTTTTACTGTAATAGGCAATATGATAAACGAAATACCAGTAGCAGTTTAATACTTTTTATATATAGAAAACAAAATTATTTAACTTTTCAAATAAAACTTTACCCTTTTTTGAAAACACATACTACAAAAAGTAATAAAATCTTCATTAACAAACACTTCTAAACCTCAAATAACATGAAATAAAGAACTAAATAAATATCAAGTAGGCCATCATGATGTAGGGTGACATTTACTAGGACCACTTATTTTATTTTAGATATAAGAGACCATAGAAATATCCCAAGTCACCTTTATCTATTTTCAACATCTGTTTTTGGTCTGTCAATTGAAATATGAAAAAATAAAGCAGAAACCAAGCTATAATAATAATAAAAATTAATTTTTTTACAAAATGTATGAAATTAACTTTGTGGTGGGGTACTATGTAACCGAGCATTGCTATCAAGCATGCAGCTCGAGTGCAGGCTGACAAGTCACTGCGATCACACCACTACCCTTTCCACATCCCTTCCCACAAAATAAAGGTTCAATATCTAAAGGAAAAAAGTAACTCGTATAGGATCACTTTGTTGTCTGTATGTCAAGTCTCAGGAACCCATCGAATACTGAACTCATCAATCTTTTGGAACAGTGTCAAAATTACATTTCTAGGTCAATGCAACAAGAAGACACTGCTGTTAAGTCACATTTTTAGAGTATTTAATTAGATTTTCCTTAGAAACTGAAAGAAATACTACAAAATAAATATTATTTATTACATTATAAAAGAGCACTTCGAAGATAAACTGAAAAATAAATTCTTATAAAATATAATATTAATAAATAAATCTTTTTTCTATTCTATATAAAACAGTCATACAACAGATTTACATGTAGTGCCCTCACTGGAGGGTACACTCGACATATGCACACCCAACACATCCGCTATAAGTATCAAGTCATACTGATCGCAGTCAAAAAAAGGTGAATTAAAACATATATATATTTATAAAACTATACTTCCCTCTCATGAGATTTGCAGTGCCCTAAAAACATGATCCATAATTGTATTTTTAGTTTAAGACAGGCACAGTTATTATGATGTGGTGCATCTGTAATCTTAAAGATTACGATGAATAATGAAACAGTGAAGCGTAATAAGATTTGTGACGATTAAGAAACTTAAAAATTCACTACATCAACAAAGTCGATCCAAACCAAGTTTTTTAATATTTTTTTTATTAATGATAGACCAACACTTGACCTCAATTATAACTGAAGTAAAAGTGCCCTACAACTAGTCCCGAGCCACTTACATAAAGTGGCTTCCTTTAAATCAACACTGATGTTGAATGAAACTAAGGTATTAAAACTACCTCTTGGGAATCCATTGTGGTGGCTGGAGTATCGCTCTCGGTCATCCTGTGTTCCACTACGTTCAGGCAGTAGTTTACTTCTGGCGAGACTCTGCTCCCTATGCACTGTGTTCCTGCTGGTGCTGAATTCCCAGTGGTTTCGGCTCCCACTCGAACTTCTCTCTCTGTGTGCTCTACTTCTGCTAGAGATGCATTTGTGTTGTCCTCTACCTCTTCTGGGGCTCCAGTCCCGATGTACTCTGCTAGAGCTACGTTCGTGCCGCACTTTACTTGTACTAACACTTCGTTCTCGGCGAGCTCTGCCGCCGCTCGAGCTGCGTGCGCAGCGCGTTCTACTCGTGCTACGGGAACGTGAGCGCCCGCCACCGCCACCCATACTCTAGGCTCACTTATATATTACCCTTAAATAATTTAATTAACATCCATGCGTTTTTAATTGGTGCCTTCGAAATTACAGATTAGCAAGTAATCTTGAAGTAAACAGGTTAAACACTTAGTTTTAGGCACAGACACAATATATGTACCAAGTTTTAGGCTGACCTTATTTTTACACTTAAATGTGACTTAAATAACATTATACGTGCCTGCCTAGGACTCATCACGTACGTAGCTACAGTGCGTATAAAAGGCTGTTTTTCATAGCCGCTAGCTGTAACACTAAACAGTACTGTTATATAAACCAGCAGTAAAACGTCTAGTTCGATTGCCCCTGCGCTACGTTTGACGTTTTGGAGAATGAATTGTTTTGGTATAGGGTGACCATGATGAATTATAAATCAAGAAAGTATGACATTTAGTTATATATTTTTTTAGTTTTGTTCATGACAATTTCAAATATAATATAGTTAACCTTTTCCAATTTTACTCAATTTATTTATCAATCAACAGTTTATAATAAAAGAAAACAGTCACACAGTTTTTGTAGCTTAGTTAACTACATTTAACTTTTGATTTTACAACATCTAAAAAACAAATATTCTATGTTTTGCATCACCCAATTATTATTTGACAAAAATATATAATGTATTTTTAATTTTCTCCGCAAACCGGCATCGTATTGTACTTTAAGATCCTTTAGTGTTCTCTAGGTGTTCGGCGTACACCAGAACTTATGGCCACCTTACCGCTTTTGATTTGTTTTATAACCTCCAAAACTCATTGCTCGGTCCACGGCTTTTCTATGTTCCCGCACTGACTAGCATAAAACTCGGATAACTGTTGTCCTTAAAATACTGCTTTCGGGGTTATTTTCACTTGAATTAGTAGTAAATTTTTGTTGTTATGACATTCAGCGTCACGAGCAACCAAATTGAGAACTACCACAATCTGACGTTTCATTGACCTGCTGCATTGATTAATGCAAAACGTTCATTCAATTTTGCGTGTTAAAGTTCAGTTGCTTTATTTAACAGTACTGTTTAGTGTTACAGCCAGCGGTTATGTAAAACAGCCTTTTACGCAATTCAACTGCGACAATGACAGAAGTTACTTTACGGGATGTAGTAAGTCTTCTGCTTCACCGTAACCAAGAGTGAGCAACCATTGGGAGACGAGTTTATTTACACTCATACTTTGTTTTAGTTATTAGTCAAGTTATTAATCAATGCAGCGGGTCAATGAAACGTCAGATTGTATTACTTTAGTTGTCAATGTGGTCGCTCGTGGAGCTGTATGTCATAAAAACAAAAATGGCGTTCAAAGCAGAGAGTAGTTCGTCAAAATTGACCAATAAAACCACTAATACGAGTGAAAATAACCCCGAATACAGTGAAAACAGTGATTTTAAGGACAAATTTAATAAACAGTTATCCCGAGTTTTATGCTAGTCAGTGCGGGAACATAAAAACAAATCAAAAGCGGTAAGGTGGCCATAAGTTCTGGTGTACGCCGAACACCTAGCGAATACTACTGGATGTCAAAGTACGATACGATGCAGGTTTGTGGAGAAGATTATCTTATTTGAAAAAACATCACCTGATGATCCTACAGTCCGGGTAATTGCAATGAGCATTATTTCAAGATTCACTTTATTGACCTAGCAATATGAACATTACACTCGGCACGTCAAAATATTACATATTTGCATATTAAAACTATACTTAATTATCCTAATTATATTAACCTTAACATTTAAATAGAAATGATGATGAAATGAAATATTTTGACTTGCTTCTGGAAATACACAAAGAGTACGGACATGGAGGTCGAGAGAAAATGCCACCTACCACCGCCATTAGATGCGTTACGGCTATTGTAGCTGACAATAAAGTTATACATTATTGATATTCATTTCTTGACACTATGATCCGATCTCCTATTTTTAGGTAATTATTTCGCAAAAATTCTATTCTAAAAGATTATGGCAACGTAAATTTTGTATGGAAGTATTATGAGCGAATTCTTGTTAAAAATACATTATATTTTTGTCAAATAATAACTACAAAGGCAAAAACAGTGTGACTGTTTTCTTGTATTACTATTGAATATTGTAAAGTGTTGATTGATTTTAAAATTGAATAAATTTGCAAAAAGTTTAATTTAATACTCATACTTGTAATGCTCATGAACAAAAATAAAAAATATATAACTAAATGTCATACTTTCTTGTTTTTTATTTCATCATGGTCACCCAATACCAAAACAATTCATTTTCCAAAACGTCAAACGTAGCGCAGAAGCAATCCAACTAGACGTTTTACGGATGCTTTATATAACAGTACTGTTTAGTGTTACAGCTAGCGGCTTTGTAAAGCAGTCTTTTAACCAATTCAATTGCGACATATAAAACACTTTTGACGTTTTCGCTTAAATACACTTGCAAACTTTTTACACTACACGTACACATATATACCATGTTGTAGAACAAATTCAACCTGATGCTACCATTTCAATAAATATAAATATATTTAGTGTTGCCCTACGTCCATTACTTAAAAATAACATTTTTTGTAGAAAAATAACTTTGTCTCATTGTTTCTTGATTACTGAAATACACACAATGTAGATAAATAACAAGTGTAAGAGATGTATAATTTTATGCACTCGATTGTAGGGCTGCATCTCTTTCATCTTATATATTAATTCTGTCAATTCTTTTTTGCAAATGTCGATGTAGCCAAGGCTATAAAAATTAAATGTCAAAGAAAGTGACATTATGTGTGTGTTTATGGTGTTTAAATTATAGGATCTAGGTTTACTTGCTCAGTGGACTAGGTGTTAATATTTTTTTATTTTGGCACCAATTCACTGAAGTATGCAACGGGCCTTAAATAACATTAAATTTCAAGAAATTACTCATTGATCTGATCTATAATTGTAATAGCTTTATTTACTTTTTCGCCATATTATTGTAGTAGTATATTTTTTGAAGCGAACTGTACATACATACTTTTAAACTGGTGCACCCCAAGCTGAATCTCGGGTAGAAACAACAGATGGATGTACCAAATGAGTTCAACAAGCCTGTGCTAAAGTAAGTACAATGCCTTTCGTCAGTAATAGCTGTAGTCAAAATAAGCCATGAATGAATTGTTGAATTGATTTGGGAGTCGATGATAAATGTCAAAAAACAAAACAATGATGACACAAGAGTAACAAAACACTCCAAACAGATTGCCACTAGGAGCATTTAATTGCCAGTGAGAAGGTTGTGGCTGTGATAGACACCCGTGTTACATAGTTGTATGCTACTATTGGATAGTCCTACATAGCATTGCTGCTGTGCTTTAGTCATAATAGTACATGTCAGGGCAAACATATACAAGTAAAAGCTGTGTGGTTGTTAGACTCCAATATAGGTTAAAGTGCTTATGAAAATCCTGGAAAAACTGGACCTCTACAGACATACACATAATGTGTTGTAGTACTTATATGATCTATGCAAATAAACTTATCTTTATCTACCACCTATCAGAGCAGGGATACCCTGACCTGGGATTCAAACCTGATATCTCTGTACTATTATGTAACAAAGACCCATAAAATTATTTAAAAAAATGTACTATAAAATAAGCTAAAAACCTTACATAATTTGTGAATTTTATTATGATTACATACCTGCCACTATGTAGCCACTAGGCTATAATTAACAATGAAATGTTGTCCATTGACGTGGGCAGTGGGTGCGGCGACGTGAGCGGTACGAGCATCAAGCGCGCCGACTACATCGAGTGGGAGGAGTACTTCATGGCGACAGCCTTCCTGGCAGCTCAGCGTAGCAAGGACCCCAGCCGGCAGGTGGGAGCCTGTGTCGTCAGCCAAGACCACAAGATTGTAGGGGTCGGGTATGTCTCATGAGCGTCAGAGGAGTGTTTCATGGCGTCGGAGCCCACATGATCGTGAGGGTCGGGTATGTTTCATGAACGTCAGAGGAGTACTTCATGGCAGCAGAGCCCACATGATCGTGGGGGTCGGGTATATCTCAAGAACGTCAGAGGAGTACTTCACGGTGACAGAGCCCACATGGTCGTGATTTTACAAACTGTTACACAAAACTGCTATTCATTGGCCCGCTGTATTGATGAATGCAAAATGTTCATTTAATTTTTGGGTGTTAAAGTTCAGCTGTTATGAAAAATCACTGAATGAGTCTGTTTACTTAAATAGCTAGCAGTTATAAAAAACATTATTCTCTTTTCTGTCTCATTAATCTTATTCTGCAATCCAACTGGGACACGTGAAAATTATACAGTGAAAATAGTTTTCTGATGTTTAGAAACTTAACTTTGCAGTTGAAAGCCGCGCATCGTTATGTGATTTAAATGCAAAGTAAAGTTGGTTCTACAACTAGACTAACATTTTCGGTAGAGACTGGTTGGGTGCATATTACCTTTCTATTATTTTTTAAATTCGTTATGTCTATTGAATGGAATGTCCGATTTCAATAATTCAAAAGCTATCTACGATCTACGCAGTCTTGAATACGAAATGATTTATTTTGATAAGGATTAATATAAAGGTATGGATAACATGGTCTGAGTTTGGTCGGCATTTCTATCAATTAAAAATGTAGTTATAGTGACTTAACTACAATAGTTAGACATATACCATCACGGACTTTTTAGACCTTTTTAAGGTGTACAATACTGTAGTACATTATTTTGATCTATAATATCTATAGGTTCAGCCAGCGTTTGCAATGTAAGCGAGAAAAAAAAGTGTTTATTCACGACATCACATCAGAAACCTCTCAAATGATCAGTGTTCCTCTACTATATTATGCATGTATTATATATATAAACCTTCCTCTTGAATAACACTATTAAAAAAAGCATCAAAATCCGTTGCATAGTTGTTAGGGACAGACAGACAGACAGACAGCGGGTCGACTTTGTTTTATACTATGTAGTGAAGTGTTACATGGAGCTCCATCCCATCCATCCAGTATTTACATAAAAAATTAAAATAAGGAGTTTGTAGACAGGGGAAAAGCAAAGATTGATTTTCTAATTTTATTTTAAAAACTGTTTTTCAATAAATGAAATGTTAGGGTATATATTATCCTACTATATCCTACTAATATTATAAGTGTGAAAGTTTGGATGTTTGGATGTTTGTGACGCTTTCACGGAAAAACTACTGAATGGATTTGAATGAAACTTTACTATAATATAGCTTATACATCAGAATAACATATAGGCTATAATTTCTAAAGACATATTGAGTAAATTTTACAAAATCACACTTATAATATTAGTGGGATTACATGGGCAATTTGGGCATAACAAAAACTTGTTGCGTAGCAACCGACCATAGAATATATAAATGCGTATATACAAATTTTCGCGTTTATAATATTAGTGTGAAGACTATTTGAATGTACTACGTCAGATATTGAAATTTCTTTTGTTTCTTTAAACTATTAGCCTACGTAACAGAATAAACACTATTTTGTACCTTATGCTGGAAATGGAGATATATGCTTTCTATGCCTATCGAACAAGTAGA
This sequence comes from Carcina quercana, assembly GCA_910589575.2. Classification (NCBI taxonomy): domain Eukaryota; kingdom Metazoa; phylum Arthropoda; class Insecta; order Lepidoptera; family Depressariidae; genus Carcina; species Carcina quercana. The sequence goes on along the minus strand of OU342433.1, from coordinate 16,152,557 downwards.
ATAAATCCTGAAGTACACGCGGACAAAGTCGCGGGCGGAAGCTAGTATATAATACATGTATCATCTTACAGATCCCTATATCATATTAATGAACCCTACTTGTTTCAGATACAATGGCATGCCGATAGGATGCAGCGATGACGAGTTCCCTTGGGGAAAGAACACACCTAGCCCTCTGGACAGCAAATACTTATATGGTAAGTAGCTTCTACTGCAGCCCGGTGTTCTGACATCAAATACTTATATGGTACAGAGGCCTCTGGTGCAGTCAAGCCTCACTAGGCTAGGCTTATCAGAACACTTTCTGATACTTATATGGTACTGAAATTTCTGTAAGTATCTGGATCTATCCGCCATATGATAGCCGATGTCGACGCGGTTTCTTATTATTTGAAAGTATCTTGAAATCAAGAAGTAGAGACCATGTCAAAAATAGAATAAGTCAAAAAAGTCACAAAAGTAAAAAACGTCGAAAAGTCTAGCTTTTAAGCCAGCATGCACACAATGATTGGTAGTAACTAGAAATTTTAAGTAATAATGATGACATAAGCTGGAAGTACATACCAATCAATTTATTCTCACTGTCATCTGGGTAAATTCATAAAGACAGGGATTTATAGAGCACTTAGAACCATATTCTCTATATAAAACTAACTATTAAGGCTAAAACCAATTAATTATGTTCTGGATGGTGCAACTACATCTTAGCGATAAATCTATACTGGTTGTTATTTATGCCTCAATTTCGTCGATATTTAAAAAGAACTGTCTCTGTGGGGGTAAAGTATGTGCTCGCGAGGTCAGCAGCTCGCAGGGCCACTAGTATTTTATACGTACGTATATGTTTTCAGTGTGTCATGCAGAAATGAATGCGATCCTCAACAAGAACTCTGCAGATGTGAAGAATTGTACAATCTACGTCGGCCTATTCCCCTGTAACGAGTGCGCCAAGATCATCATTCAGTCGGGGATCAGAGAGGTGGTCTACATGTCCGACGCACATGCGCACAAGCCGTCCAGCGCCGCCTCGCGCCGCATGCTAGCCGCTGCTGGCGTGCGCTGCAGGTACGTATGTTAGAGAGAGGTGTGAGACACAAGCCAGCCGTGTCCTCAGAGAGGTGGTGCACATGTGAGACATACGCCTGACGTTTCTTCAGAGAGGTGGTGCACAAATGAGGCACAAGCCAGCCGTGTCCTCAGAGAGGTGGTGCACAAGTGAGACACACGCCAGTGTGTCAGAGGTAGAGGTGGTGCACATGTGAGATACAGGTCATTTGAGTCCTCAGAGAGGTAAGACATAAGTTGGACGTTTCCTGTGTGTCAGAGAGAGATAGAGATTAGTACGAGATGCCCCAATTACCTTGCAAACCATTCCTTTATATAAATAATATGAAACCCAGACCCGTGAAAGTTAATCACGTTGACTTGTGGAGAGGTAGCTTAGTCGTGTTGGTCGCATGATCGTCACATATGTTTCCATTTGCAGGCAGTACACACCGAAGCACTCCCGGATCGTCATCGACTTCGCAAACGTGGACTGGGGCACGATGAGCCCTGCCAAATGACGACTAACAACTACCAACTTAGAGAAAACAAATAAATACATGTATCTAAGGAAATAGGAGGGTTTTTTTTACACTTTTTTGTGTACTGTTTATTTTTTAAACATTTTGGGATAAACATAAATTTATCTTTATGTAAGATATAAAGTAGTTTTTTCTGATCAACTTACTATTTTTTTGGAATTATTATTATATTTGAATGCTTCGGTTTGGTGTCCGGGTCCCGGCGTTTATTTTACTGTGTGTATTTGGTTTTTTTAAATTCGTTATATCTTTTGAACGGAATGTCCGAATTCAATAATTCAAAAGCAATCTACACAGGTATTGAAGCAGTCTTGAATTCGAAATGATTTATTTGGATAAATATTACTATAAAGGTATGAAAACCATGGTCTGGTTTTGGTCGGCATTTATCAACTTCAAAAATGTAAATAGGTAGTGACATAACTACAAAAGTTAGACGTATGGTATCGCGGAATTTTTTGTAGACCTTTTTAAGGTTTACAATACTGTAGTACATTATTTTGATCTATCTCGTAGGGTTCAGCCAGCGTTTGCAATGTAAGCGCCCAAGTGCGAGTCGGACTTGCCCATAAAGGGTTCCGTAGCAGCAAGTAACATAAAAGTTATTGTAAGTTCGTTGTAACTTTGATCGATGTTTTAATAATAGTGTATTTTTATATATATATTAGTTGATTGAATGAAAGGTAAATTGCAGTTTGCATGTACATCATATATATTTTTTAGTTTTATCATTATCATATTTGAGAAATTCCGGGGGGGGGGGGGGGGGGGGCACACATTTTTCCACTTTGGAAGTGTCTCTCTCACGCAAACTATTCAGTTTAGAAAAAATGCCCATTGCCATTTGGCTACGGAACCCTAACAGGCAGCATAGTATTAAAGGTCTAAGCTAAGGTACAGGTACATACAAGGTAAGGTACAAAGCGTCGGTGGCGCAATGGATAAGGCGCGGACTCTCAATCTGAGGGTACCGGGTTCGAATCCAGCCGTGTACCTATGAGTTGTTTTTCAATTCAAGTACATTATCCGATTGCTTAACGGTGAAGGAAAACATCGTGAGGAAACCTGCATGTCTTGAACAGGCATGTGAAGTCCGCCGATCCGCACTGGGCCCGCGTGGTGGACTATGGCCCATACACTCTCTGTAGGAGAGTAGGCCTGTGCCCCTCCAGTGGGGACATATATATTCTGTTGATGATGAAGGTACATACAGACTGGAAGCGATTTTGTTTTATACTATGTACGGGCAAACGGCCTAGGAAAAACTAGTTTGCCCAAAAATCTGGTTTGGCCGGTAATTAACATAATAATTCATAGTAATTGACATTTTTTTATTTTGTCATTGAATTACTAGTATGAATTACTCTCAGACGAGAAGTACCTAACTGTCATCAATTTTAATTTCACTTGGTATTGTAAAAACCTAATAAATTTGACTTGAAAATCTGTTTCCCAAAGTTTTCCCCGCAGATTTCACTTTCCCAAAATCCATTCGAGCCTCGAGGCTATGATGCCACAGACCACTGAGTTTGATATAATACCTATACTCCATACCATACTCTTTGCCAATAAGCAAGTAATCCACACTTCCACACTTTAATCACTACGGTTTACTTCCACATACAGTTGCGTCGGGAGTTAAAAACCATTATAATAAAAAATAAAATTAAAAATTTTGAAAATACCCACGACAAATGTAAACGTTGTAATCGGAAAAAGGTTAAATAATTTTTTGAGAAACCCTCGACTAAATGGAAGTAACTAGATAAAAAGAAGCTTACATATTATTACAATAATAAGTCCGAAAAAATCCGTCGGGGGCTGCCAAAAGAACCCAAACACGGCTTACTAGGTATTTGCCTTCGCAAGATTCCCTTCAACATCGTTCTGATCCATCATCAGACCCTCAAAAGTTCATGTGCAGGTTCTGCTCATCAAACACTCTCAAAAGAGCTCAAACTCGGCCTACTAGCTATTTGCCTTCGCAAGATTCCCTTCAACGTCGTTCTGATCCATCATCAGACCCTCAAAAGTTCATGTGCAGGTTCTGCTCATCAAGCACTCTCAAAAGAGCCCAAACACGGCTTACTAGGTATTTGCCTTCGCAAGATTCACTTCAACGTCGTTCTGATCCATCATCAGACCCTTAAAAGTTCATGTGCAGTTTCTGCTCACCAAACACTTTTAAAAGAGCCCAAACACGGCCTAGTAGCTATAAGCCTTCGCAAAGTTCTCTGTCACTCATTTTAATGAGTGAAAATCTTGATTGCAGCGCCCCCTGGTGAGCTAGCGCCATACCACCTATCTAAGAACCATCGCTGACGTATCAGCAACCCTTTACAAAAACCGTATGTAAATCGGTCAAACCGTTCTGGAGATAAGTGGCAACATTGGTTTGTATGTACACACAAACACACAAACAAACAAACATCCTCTCATCCTAAACGCATACACTGTCTCCGTTCCGTCGTGGGTAAAAACAAAACACCACGACGAAAAAGATCGAAGAAAAAACAACTACCGCTTTTTTAGTACAAATTGAGAGATGATTATATTGGTTGTGCTCAATATTTTGCGTTATGTCAAAATGGATTATTTGTGTTGTTAGTTGTGACATATGGATCTTGGATGTCGGCATATGGATTCTTTCGAATTATGTTGAAACCAAGGCTGACCTTTGAAGTTCTCGTCAAGAATCGTCAAAACAAGCCATATAATGTACACATTATACATTTTATTGAGAAAACGGAAGAAAATATATATTCAGAGTAGGCTGTATGGCTTTGTTCCATTGCCTTTCCATTCGGGAGAATTAAACTTTAAATTTAAACTACTACTACTTGACTACTATAAATAATGCATGTAATTGTAAAACGAATGCATGCAGCTAAGCACGCATATTTAAAAATATATAAATTCGCGTCTCCGGCAAGAAAAAGAGCTGTGAGGGGTACCAGCAAGGTTCCAGCCCAACTCCCTCTCACAAACCCCACATTCACGGACTGGACTAGTACTTAATCTGTGATTTACTCACATTGTTGAGGTGACCGATATTGATCGTACGTACATACGATATTATCGTGGTCAGAGTTTACATTTACAGTCTAGTCGTGGTGCTGAAACATGAAACTCTCAACGCCGCGTTACTCGTTCTGTTTGTTTATGCAGCTGATATTTTTGTTCTGCGATTTGGTGTTTAATTGCGTCAGTCTGTTTCCGCGGAGCCGCGACGGGCTGCTCGTTCTGTTCATGTGAGTGTGGAGATATCCCTACCCACCAGGGGCATGTCGGGCGACGTCAGATAATCTCGTGTCCGACAGTTTCCAGGAGCTGTTCCTCGTGCTCGCGGTCACGTCCATGCTGATGGCGTTCTTCTCCACATATATATTCCAAGTAAGAAATTTAAAAATCATGAGATTAAAGCCCCCTTTTCTGCACTCCAACCAAAATCATTAATGATAAAAATTGCCAACTGTAGAAAAATCAATTTTTGCAAATATACTAAAGAGGCAACAATTTTATTGCTGAATTTGGTGTGCTTGGGCAAAGATACAGGTGCTGAATGTATCCTTGGTTTCATTAATCTTGCTGCTGTGAATTTTATAAATCTTGAAGCTGAAAAAAAGATTCGATAGCGTACCTAAATATTTTTTTCAACAAATGGCAAATGAGTGTAACTCAACCAATTTTGAACCAGTTCAGAGAAAATAATAGCCAAAACTGGGCTTGTGCGAGTTGGACTTGTGCACTGAGGGTTCTGTACAGGATATGTATTATTTACAGACTGAAAATCATAAATAGGTTTTACTAAACAATGTTATAACGAAAATGAAGTCCGATTGAAGAACAAACCTAACTTTTCAGTTGAAAAAATATCTGTTTCATCTTTTTATATCACGATCAAGATGCTAAGTAAGTGCAAGATGCAAGAAGATAAGTGTGTACTGAAGTTTGTGATTGTTTCCTGAGTACTTCAACCTGATGTCTTCAAGGCCAGAGTGAATGGGATACGTGTAGGCCAGAGTGAATGGGATACGTGTAGACCATCCTAGACCACATCTTGGCTTAACTTCAGGTGAGGTTGTGGTGAATAAAAATCGAATCTAATATAAAATAAAATAAATAGCTTGTAATTGAAGAAAAAAAGCGATTTTTCTGGGATCCAATTAAGAATTGGCTTCTTGCCAAATTTCAGGATTCTAAGTCAATGGAAAGTAACCTGGGTTTTAGGGAAATCATAAAAATATTATTTGTTTATTTTTTATTGTTATTATCATTATTGTATTATCATTTCGACATGGGTGATGTGAATACAGCTATAGCTGCGGTCAATGAGGACCTCCAAAAAATATTTGACTGGGCCAAGGCTTATGGACTACTTGTGAATCCAACTAAGTCAAAGGCAATGATAATTGGCACTAAATACAGATATAATCTTTTAATAAATTCTATACCTCCTGTGGCTTACAATGGTATTACGATTCCTTACACACAAACTGCCAAAGACCTTGGGATAATTGTTGATTGTAACCTCTCCTGGCAAGCGCACGCAAAAATTGAATGTCTGGAACAACTGATGTGGAACTCCAGCAGCTCAGCTAAACTAAAAGAGATATGAATAGATCACCTTGGGAAGATTGTTCAACATGATGAGCTCTTTCTGTAGATGTATATAAATCAAAGATCTGGAATACTTGAAGTGGATGACGGTCGTAAAGTCAATACATTACATACAATAGAACAGTAAAACGAGTGTGTTTGTACATTGAGTATATTTTCATGTAAAAATAGTAACAGAATAGGAATCTACGATTTTTCAATGTTTTTCTGTCTGTTTTTACGTTAATCTCCGGAATTACTGAACGGATTTGAAAAACTTTTTTTGATGTATAGCTATTGAGTCTGGGCATCTTTTTGAAGATCGGAATACCTAACGTGGAAGTGGCGTGCTGAGCACTTTCTGTAGGTGTATAAAAATCGAAAATCTGGAATATTGATGTGGAAGCTAAAGACCATCAACATCATCAACAGCCTATATACACGTCCCCACTGCAGGGGCTCAGGCCTACTCTCCTACAGAGAGTGTATGGGCCATAGTCCACCACGCGGGCCCAGTGCGGATTGGCGGACTTCACATGCCTGTTCAAGACATGCAGGTTTCCTCACGATGTTTTCCTTCACCGTTAAGCAATCGGATAATGTACTTGAATTGAAAAACAACTCATAGGTACACGGCTGGATTCGAACCCGGAACCCTCAGATTGAGAGTCCCGCGCCTTGTCCATTGCGCCACCGACGCTTATTAAGCTAAAGACCGGTTAACGAAAAATCTAACATAGTTTTTCCTGATAAGCATTTACATGTACCTATATAATAAATGACATAGGCTGGGAGTACCTCCACGCGATGAAGGCGGAAACAGTTTAGGCCTAATTTTCAATAGCTTAAACCCGACTTAATGTGCTTTGCAGAGAAATATAATCGAAGCTGAAATTCTAACTGGGTGTGGTGCAGGCGAAACTGTATTTATACCACGTATTCCACTCATTCTCAACAACAATTTCCCATTTGAGTTTAAACGCACGCAGTTTCTGTGACAATTTTCTTTGCAATGACAATAAATAAGTCGCAGGGACATACGCTGAAAGCTGCCGGTGTAGCTCTGAGATCTGGTTGCTTTTCACACGGCTAACTTTATGTTGCTTTCTCGCGGGGCAGTAACGCTTCAGGACTTTATATATTGGCCCCCCAAGGGAAAACTACCAATGTTGTTTATAAAGAAATTCTATGAACGTTTCTTACGGTTATGAAGTCTACGCGACCGAAGTCGCGGGCTCAATCTAGTAATAAATAAAAGTACTCGGTGGGAATACTACGGATTCTGAGGTAAATTGTGATGTTTGTTGTCGGTGTGTCGTCACTCCGGATAACAGGGAGTATGTGTGTGTGTGCAGGCGGGGCTGTGGAGCGGGGCGGGGGGTCGCGCGGGGTGCGGCGTGGGCGTGTGGGGGGCGTACTGCGCGGGCACGCTGGCCCTGCACGCCGCCACGCTGCTGCTGCGCTGGACGCGACACGACGCCGCCGCGCCGCCCGCGCTGTTGGCGCTCTACGCGGGGCAGCGTTGCTGTGAGTGTCCCCCTCTCTGATAGAAAACTACGCAGAGCAGCGTTGCTGTCTCCCAATATGCTGGAAACCTACATGGGACAGAGTTATCGTGAGTGTCCCCTCTAGAGCTCCACGCGGGGCCACACTGCCATAAGTGAGCCCCCCTCTCTGCTAGAGAACTCTGCGGTGTGTGTTTGTGTGTGTAGCGCGTGTCGCTGAGGTTGTCTCGTGTTTCAGTGTCGGCGTGGTACTACTTCGTGTACAAGCGGTGCTGCGTGCGCGCCGCTGACCCGCGCCTTCACGAGGACGTGGAGTGGACCGCGCGACACCTGCGTCAGCGCTGAGTGACCCGCGCCTCCACGAGGACGTGGAGTGGGCCGCGCGACACCTGCGTCAGCGCCGAGTGACCCGCGCCTCCACGAGGACGTGGAGTGGGCCGCGCGACACCTGCGTCAGCGCCGAGTGACCCGCGCCTTCACGAGGACGTGGAGTGGGCCGCGCGACACCTGCGTCAGCGCTGAGTGACCCGCGCCTTCACGAGGACGTGGAGTGGGCCGCGCGACACCTGCGTCAGCGCTGAGTGACCCGCGCCTCCACGAGGACGTGGAGTGGGCCGCGCGACACCTGCGTCAGCGCCGAGTGACCCGCGCCTTCACGAGGACGTGGAGTGGGCCGCGCGACACCTGCGTCAGCGCCGAGTGACCCGCGCCTTCACGAGGACGTGGAGTGGGCCGCGCGACACCTGCGTCAGCGCCCAGTGACCCGCGCCTCCACGAGGACGTGGAGTGGGCCGCGCGACACCTGCGTCAGCGCCGAGTGACCCGCGCCTTCACGAGGACGTGGAGTGGGCCGCGCGACACCTGCGTCAGCGCTAAGTGACCCGCGCCTTCACGAGGACGTGGAGTGGGCCGCGCGACACCTGCGTCAGCGCCGAGTGACCCGCGCCTTCACGAGGACGTGGAGTGGGCCGCGCGACACCTGCGTCAGCGCTAAGTGACCCGCGCCTTCACGAGGACGTGGAGTGGGCCGCGCGACACCTGCGTCAGCGCCGAGTGACCCGCGCCTTCATGAGGACGTGGAGTGGGCCGCGCGACACCTGCGTCAGCGCCGAGTGACCCGCGCCTCCACGAGGACGTGGAGTGGGCCGCGCGACATCTGCGTCAGTGGTGAAGAGTTTCGGGGATATAACGTCACCCTGTCTTACACCTTTCTGCACTTGGATCGATGTCGTGCATTCGTCCTGTACTCGGACAGACATTGTGGCTTTATTGTATAAACATTTCAACACTTCGATATAGCGATAGTCAATGTGGCACCTTTGGAGAGACTGAAGCACTGCCCAAGTCTCGATTGAATCGAAGGCTTTCTCGTAGTCCACAAACGCCAAGCATAATGGCCGATTATACTCCTCGGTCTTCTGTATAATCTGCCGGAGCGTATGTATGTGGTCTACGGTGCTGAAGCCTTTTCGGAAACCGGCTTGTTCGGGAGGTTGGAAGTCGTCAAACCTGCGTGCTAGTCGGTTCGTAATGACTCTCGAAAACAACTTATAAACGTGGCTCAGAAGGGATATCGGTCGGTAGTTCTTCAGTAAGGCATTATCGCCTTTCTTAAAGAAGAGCACCACCACGCTTCTGCTCCACGCTTCTGGCGTGCAGCCTTCGTGTATGACGGACTGAAAGAGCTTCTGAAGGACTACAAGTATCGGTTTTGACGAAACAATGCCGCCCGTATTGGTCTTCAGCCTCGTCAGTTGGCTCTGCCCTATAGACAGATCTTTTGCAAACACCTTGGAGCCTTTGTTCCGATCTATCGCGTCTTTAATACGTGATGTATTAAAGAAGATTTTCCCTTAGTCGCCTCTTACGACACCCACGGGAAGAGATGGGGTGGTTACATTGTAAGCCGGAACCACACGGGCGGCTTGACGAGTATAATACACTACAAATAGTACACTTGGGTCTTGTGAAGCCAGGAAGTAGCAAATGGGATTCAGGGGATACTAGTAAGCACCTCGAGTTTAAGCTCATTTTGTTTGATTTGACAAGTCTATACTTTACTCTTAGTGCAGGGTGTCTTGACGATGGAGACAGTATTACTGAGAAAAGCACGTGTTTAGTTTTTTAAATTTTGAATGTAGCGAAATGTGATTACTGTTTGTTCAGTCGCGACACGACTGTTATAGTCGTCTCCTCTCTTATGTATGAATATAGCTATCGGTACCAGTCATTCGTAGATAGATGACGCTAGTATTCGTATAAATGGCGATATAGACGTGTTATCGCTTCTTTCCATCGCCTTCTTTTTAAAAGCTTTTATTTATACTGCTTATTAAATCAGACTTGCCACAGAACCTATAGTTGTTTCATTGCAACGGGGTTCATCTTGGGGGTTTCTGGAGATTTACTCTGTTCAAAATGCTATATATATTTTTTAATTTTTTTTTTTTTTTTTTTATTTAAGGAAGATCAACAGCTAGTGATACAGAGTATAAATAAATCATAAGAAACAGAAAGCCAATAAGAGATCTCCACAGATAGATACAAATTAAATAGTAAGAATAACAGGTTCAGCACAAAAAATAAAGTAGTACAGAAGTTTTAGAATAAGAATGGTAGAATTACAGTACAGATACAGAGAGTAAACTAATAAAAGAAATAGAGCTACGCAAAGAAGTTATTGCTTAATAATCGCTTGGCAGATGCAACGCTGGAGTGGAATAGGTCAATGTTTATGTCACTATTAGAAAGTCTGTTCAGGTTACTGCTCGCTCGACATAGGTAAGAGTTACGCCTATAATTAGTGGAAGTTGCAGGAAGGCTCAAGACAGCATTTTCCCGCATAAGTTTATGTGGGGCACATAGTGTTAACCGAGCTAGGAGCTCTGGGCAGTCAATCTGTCCCTGGGCAATTTTAAGTAGGAAAGTGAGGTCCGCAATTTCTCGCCGTTTCTCAAGTGTTAGCAGGTGGTGCTTTTTACAGAACTCAATGTATTTACTCGAGGTGTAAGTGTCTTTGGTTCGGAACGATATGTATTTAAGAAAGCGTTTTTGAATCTGCTCTAATCTAGATGTGTAAGTTAGGTATTGAGGATTCCAGATTTGCGATGCGTATTCAAGATGACTTCTTACGAATGTGCAATATAAAATTTTGATTGTTTTAACTTTTTTGAAATCCTTCGAACTACGCATTACAAATCCTAATGCCTTCGACGCTCGAGCGATCATCTTCTCCACGTGCGTATCGAACAGTAGCTTAGAATCGTGATACACCCCCAGATCACGAATAGCAGAGTTCGGGGTTAGTCTAACGCCTTTAAGAATGTAATCAAACTGAATAATGTCACGTTTCCTTGTGTAGCTTACGACACTGCATTTGGAGGGATTGAGATCGAGGTAATTCTTCTTGCAGTAAGCTTCTAGATTAGTTAAGTCGCTTTGTAAGGCGATCGCATCAGACACACTATCGATATTAGCAAAAATCTTCATATCGTCCGCGAAACTAAGTAAGTGAGAATGTTGGAAGCAATTGTCAATATCATTAACAAATATAATAAACAACAGAGGCCCTAGCAAGGACCCCTGAGGCACTCCACTGGGGATGGGTACCCAGCTAGAAATAAAGTTGTTAACTACCACGGCCTGCGTTCGATTGTCAACATAAGATGCGAACCAACGGAGTAAATCACCACATATTCCTACACTTTCTAGCTTGACAAGAAGCAGACTGTGCTGAATTCTGTCAAAGGCCTTGCTATAATCGGTGTAAATGACATCGACCTGGTGCCCATCTTCCATTGTTTCCGTAAGGGAGTCATTTAACAACACCAGATTAGAAACAGTAGACCTTCCCTTTAGGAATCCATGTTGCGATGGACTGAATGACGATTTTAGTGAAGAGTAAACTTGATCATACACTATCTTCTCCAGGACCTTTGACAAAATGCAGAGCTTAGAGATGGGTCGATAATTGGTAATATCTGTCTTGTTGCCCTTTTTATGGACTGGTGTTATATAAGCTCGCTTCCACACACCAGGAACAGAGCAATCCTTGAATGATTTATGGAATAACAAGGTAACTGGTAGTGCTATAGTTTTAGCGCAGCCGATAAGAAAAGGAGCCGGAAGGCCATCTGGGCCAGCTGACTTGGCAGGATCTAGATATGGACCATTAGCTGCGTAACAGCTATTGTAGCTCAATAAAGTTGTAAGTTAATTAAATATATTAATTTCGGGACACTACTCACATCTCCTATTTTTAAGAAATTACTTATTAAAGCCAACTATTCTATTCAAAAGATTATGGCAACGTACGACAAGTAGGTATTACCTACGCACGAGGTTGATATTAAATAATGAAATATCAAATACTAGCAGCCCGTCCCGGCTTCGCACGGGGTAGACAATTATTTATTTTTGGAAATTTGGATATAAAACACTTTTTTTCACAAATATTTTTATTTATTGAAAAATTATTATTTATTGTTTATTAATTATATATTTAAAAAAATTATTTCAGTGCCCCGTTCCTCCCGCCCGCCGCGATGCCCGGCGCGCTTTTCAGACTGCATCGCAAACAACGGCCACGGCGCTATGGCGGTTTTGTTTACTGTTTGAATTTTTTAATTCGTAATATCTTTTGAATGGAAAGTCCAATTTAAATAATTTAAAAACTATTTTATAGGTAGTTAAATGGTCTTGACCATAAAATAATTTATTTGGATAAGGATTAATATAAACACATAAATAGCAAGGTTTGAATTTGGTTAGCATTTTCATTAATGTTTAAAATGAAAAAAGTTGTTGTAGTGACATAACTACAATAGTTGGACATATGCTACCGCGGAGTTTTTTGTAGACATTATGATGTTCTTCAATATTGTTGTAATTATTTTGTTATATCGCTAATAGTTTCGGCAGCGCATTCGACGAAAGACATTTTAAGACTCATTTTTCTACACCTTCGGTTACATTGTTCAAATTTTACCAAGGATCCCTAATTTTTTTCAAAATGAAATGTAGCCTATGTCAAATTGGAAGAATGTAGCATTCTATTGGTGAAAGAATTTTTTAAATCGGCCCAGTACTTTTTGAGCCTATTCATTACAAACATACAAAAATAGGTACAAATCTTTCCTCTTTATAATATTAGTTTAGATATAATGTATTCAACCCGGAACATGTTTTAAAACAGGTTGGAAGAAATGTTTCAAATATCCCAACTGTTTGGGACAGACAACTGGCATATATGGAACGACCCACAGGTACATAATTATCTCGAATATAGATCTATGAATTTACAAGTGAAAGATCTCAGAAATAACGAATTGTTATTAACAAGTCATTTATTTATAAGTCAAAAGTCCTATATATAAATATATTTCTTGATAGCTGGTCTTTTTTATAGTTATAACATTCATTTACTATTTAACCACGTACAAGGGCATATGGAAGTCAGTAATACAATGTATGTACAATAAAGCCGGTATAGTTGTCCATCAACAATCTTGGTTCGTTGATGCGTATGTAGTTGATATTGAATGTGTCGGTCAGAACTCGGCGCGGCACAGCGGGCAGGTGGACTTGTTGCTTGTTTTGAACCACTGCCTCTGAAACGATTTATAAAAATTGCAGAATTTAATATCAAATAAAATAATTATAAAAGGTATTTTATCATGACAGCCACAAACAACTTCAATCCATCAAAGGTAGTGCTATAGTTTTAGCACAACCAATTAGAAAAGGAGCGGGAAGGCCACCCGGGCCAGCTGCCTTGGCAGGATCTAGTTTAAGGAGCAATTCTGTCATTTTGTGTAATGATACGAGGATGTAAGGAAGAGATGTTGTCTGAGAACCCGCCGTGCAATGGTTGCATTGATTGTTGTCCAGTTCTTGGATTGCACTCGAACTCAAAAAGCTATCAAGAAAATGTGTAGCAAGCTAAGGAGCTGCAACGTTTTTTAACGTCCTTTAACTGATTATATTTTCAGTATGTTATTTGGATATAAGTGTGGCTCTTGGTTTTACAAATAATAACGCGTTCAAAATAAACTAAAAACCGACTTCAATTGCCATAAAAATTTGGTTTTTATTGAATTTCGATAAAATTTATATGGGACCACCTCTGAAGTATGCTCTACCAAACAAAAAGAATTATCTACATCGGTTCACAGTTATCACGTAACACACATACAAAAAACATATCGAATTGAGAACCTCCTCCTTGTCTGAAGTCGGTTGACAAAACAAAAACAGATCGTTACACGGAGCACGGTGGGCGCTGCACCGCTCCCTGCGCACGCGGGACTCACCAGGCACGGCGAGTGGAAAGTGTTTCGGCAGGTTTTGCAGTGCGCGTCCGGCAGCCTCCCGGTGGCTGGCTGCAGGCGGCAGTAGCAGATGTAGCACTGGGGGCTGCGGGAGACGCGGGCCCGCACCGCAGATGACCACATGCGGAGCGCGCTGGCGAGCGAGCCCCCGCGGTGCGCCAGGTACGCGGACACCCATTGCACGCCCAGCAGCGGGCTCGTAGAGGACACGTGCGCAGGACGAAGCGGGTGCTCAGGAGGGAACTGGACGCGCAATTCCATCGTGCGACCCTCCACGCGCAGCGCGGCGCAGCACTCCCCTCCGCGTGCAACGCGCAGCTCCACCTCGGTGGCGCGCGCGGCGCCCGACAGCTGCGCGCGCACCAACGCCGGCGACACATGCGCGCGTACCAGCGCCTCCAGGCCCCGTCCGCGGGCCCCCGCCGAGCCCCACCACCCCCTGACGGCGGCGCCGCCCGGGCCGCACACCGCGAGCGCGAGCACGCGGCACGCCACTCGCCCGACCTGCGCACTGGTTGCCCCCCGCGACACATCCAACGGCTCGAGCGTAGCGAAGGGATCCGGATCTAGCCCGGCGGGCTCCCCGCGTACCGCGGCGGCGGTCACGTCAGCAGGCACCAGTCGCAGCACCGAAGTCAGCAGGGGCTCGGTGAGGTCATCCTCTCGGAACTGCTCCAGGTAGTGTTGCCTGAGGTCGCTGCGGTGTGCGGAGGCGGGGGCGAGCAGCGCGTGGCTCAGCAGCAGATACCCGAGGGCGAGGCTGTGCGCGGCCGTGTGCGGCGACACCTCGCAGCTGCCGTCCTCGGGCACGTCGTGCAGCGCCGCCGACACCAGCTCCTGCAGCGCGCGCAGCGGCCCGCGGAACCACTCGAGCGTGAAGTGGGGCGGCGGGCGGCACTCGGACGACTCGTCGGCCGCCTCGCTCCACGCCTCGAGCGACGCGGCTGCAACACGAGCGAGCAAGCCTTGCAAAAATACTCTTTAAAAATATTGTACGACAGTTTTGTGCGTCGCCGATTAGAATTCGCATGGACAGTTTGGCAGCCTTTCTTTGCTGTGCACATTAGCGGGATTGAAGGAGTGCAGAAGAAATTTGTTAAATCATTAGATTAAATCAGGTCTTTCGCATGTAGATATTCTTCGCATCCACGCAGGCAACGAGCCGGAGGCATGGAACACGCGGCTGCCTTATCTGTGTTCTGCAAGCGATACATCGGTACACTCTTCCACTCAGTTCACGTCATTCGAACTTGTTTATGGTAAGAAATAGGTAAATAGGTCACTGAATTTATGTGTTTGTTGTGTGTGTTATGTTATATATATATGTAAATGAAGTCCATGTTCCTTCATTTAATTTGAATTTGCCGCGCATTCTCTTTGACGTCTTTTCATGAGTAAGCTATAGAAGGATGACAGAGAGGTTTTAAGGTTATGTTGTCAAAACGAGTGTATAGAACATCTTAATATTTTATGTAAACGAATTTGGGGAAGTAATAGCTTTAAATGTTGTTTCTCTTTTCAGGTAAGCTTTATAATTAGTTTTACTAAACGTAATATTGTGAAGTGATGTTTGTTAAGCACTGTATTTAATTAAAACATTCTCTTTTCAGAGCAACACAATTTAAGTTTTTATTTCGTTGACTATAACTATAACTGAATGGTTCATAAAACCACATTATATAAAGTATATTTTAGATTAATTTTCTTTTACTTCCCCCCGGGAGGTGAAGTGTGTAATGTATGAATCAATTGTGTGTATGTGTGTAGTATATCAGTGAACTAATTGTTGTTATTAAAGCCAGTCTTGTCGATTTTTATTTACTAACAACTTCCATCGTTACATTACAAGACCTCCCTTAAATATATAAGACGGTAAGTCTGCCAGACCGCCACGACAACGCCACTGTTTTCTTCCTCTTTACAATTATGATCAGCATTGTCGATGCAGCAACTTATAAAATATTTTTAAGAGTGCCGCGAAGACGTGACGGAGACTGTTGCGACAAATACATTCTACATAACGATGTACGTGTGAACAAGAGCTGCACTAGCCGCCTGTACACTGTACAACCACCAGTTTATACATGGATATGTAATATGGATATATTTTATTTTTATTTATTTTATTATTTTACAATCTTTGGAAACACTAACAGTATATAGTATATAAATAAATATAATATGAATAATCTATAAACTACTGATAAGTCTCCACGTGTATAAATATAGATAATTTATATAAGGTCCAATAAAAATACTATAGTAATAAATAAATTATTTAAAAAAGAAACAGAAAATTAAGAATAAGAAAAATAGTTCATTAATTAGTTTTAGAGGAAAAATTAGAAACCAGACCAACATGATGAATAAGTGTATCTGTTCGCGCAGTTTGTTTCACGTACGATTAGTTAGAAACTGTTCGAATGTGAGCGTTGTTCTTACGTGCTCTCCTTTAGTTATAAGTATGTTTATTTCTATGGGAAGCCTCGGTGGCGCAGTGGATAAGGCGCAGGACTCTAAATTTGAGGGTTCGAATCCAGCCGTGTACCTATGAGTTGTTTTTTCAATTCAAGTACATTATCGCTTAACGAGTTAACGGTGAAGGAAAACATCGTGAGAAAAACTGCATGTCTTGAACAGGCATGTGAAGTCCGCCAATCCGCACTGGGCCCACGTGGTGGACTATGTCCCATAGACTCTCTGTAGGAGAGTAGGCCTGAGTGGGGACGTATATAGGCTGTTGATGATGATGTTTATTTCTGAATAAAAAATAAAAACATGTGGTCGTGGGCACGGGGTGCACGCACTCACCGTCGTGCAGCACGAGGGGGTCGTGCAACGTCGTCAGCAGGTGGTGCGCCAGGTACTTGTACGCGTGGTGGGCGGGCGCGGCGAGCGCGTCCGCCGCCCCCGCCACCGCCGCCCGCAACTCCTCCTGCGGCACGCGCAGCTCCGCCCCGCACAGCGCGCGCAGCACCCCCGCCCGAACCGACGTCATCCCCTCACAGCGCGCCCCGCACGCTGCAACAGTGGTCAAGTAAACATTGTGTGCATGTCCTGTAGACGTGTGGTGTGGTGTGGTGTTCCTGCAATAACAACAGGAAGCAACTATTAAGCAGCACATGCTGAGCGAGGAGCAATATCAAAGTTAAAATGTAGCTCGGAGTGGAAGATGACGTCACGATCACGAATTACAGAGACTCGTTGTATATGTCTCCGCAGAGTGTGGCTGTTACTGAAGGAGATGGAAGGACGCTTGTCACCATGCACAAGTAGTTGATCGGAGGCTCAGCGATCGAGGCAGCGGATCAGATGTGTGGGTCGTCAGCTTCCTCATAGAGCTATGAGAATTCTACGCATGTCAAATTTTAAGGCAATTTAGGAGCAATCAAACTTTAGCATTCATAATTTAGCAGCAACCATGACTCAGTTACAGCGAGTTGTTTTTAGTGTGTCAGCTGGAGACATGGGTCTCCAGCTGACACATGCCAGGAAGGCAAACCAGTGGGGTTAGGGCTTTAGACTATAGTCAGGCATTTAAAGCACAATTACAGCAGTGAGAGCCAAAAAAATTAACGATCACATTGATAAACTGTTGGATCTACGAACGAAATACCGTGTGTAAGCTGGCGACCCGTGTCACCAGCTTACACATCTGGATCTTCGTAATTATTCAAGTTACGATTATGTATTGTACCTCATATTTTAGAGCAAAATAGCAGCGCCAGGCTTCAAAATTTTCGAATCTCTAGTGCTAAAACTGTTTGAGCTACGAGCCGATATGTGTGTGTAAGCTGGTGACATGGGTCGCCAGCTGACACATGTTGTATCTCTGAAACTACATAAGTGAGAACTTCGTTTTAAAGATCAGATGAGACCATACAATAGCAGCGTTCACGAGTCAAAATTTCAAATCTCCTGGCTGTCTAGATTCAAAGTTATAAGCAAAAAACTATTTTCCCGCCAAAAAATTCAAAATAATCGCACGGACGCCGCTGAGCGGGCCGTTGCCGTTCCGTGCACTACGCTATTACAATAGAGTTTCAACTTAGCCGTCATTGTTTTAAAATTCATTTTAACCTGCACTTTCGTATCGATTCAATTGGTATATTGAGCGTGTTAGACCAGGAGCCGACAGAAATAAGCAATGGTATACTACCGATTAACTTCATAGAGAGACTACGAACGACCTTCACCAAATTTGAGGTCAAGTGAGAACCCTTCATCGCAAATCTACTAATTTGACTAATACGGAACCAAGATTTAGTTTAGTAATGAATCAACATATAAGAAATAACAATTTACGGTGTGATATAACATAGTATAAGAGGTATATGTTCAACATATACAGCTTATATCACTATGATCAATAATTGTTGAGCTCGGTATTTAGTATATTTTCAATAGCAATCCATACTAATATTATTTATATATTATGAATGCAAAAGTGATTTTGTTTGTTTGTCCTTTATTATCGTCGTAACGTAGAGTCAGAATGATGATTTTTTGTATAGGGGTAGTTTGGAAAAGGATGGAAAATGACATAGGCTGTATTTCTTAAACTTTTATTCATAGCTATTTTCATGGAAATTGCAAACAATATTGGCACATTTTAATAAAAATTATTGCTTATACTCAGAAATTTAGATTTGCAAATGAATAAAAATCTTATGATTTGATATATTTTTATTATAAAAGTTGACTAACATTGCTTTGTCTGATTTTCATAATATCAAAAACGGGACATGTGCGAGTCAGACTTGCGCACCGAGGGTTCCTATATTTGTCCCATAAGACTTTGTTTTTTGCCAAATTTCAGGATTATAGATCAATCAAAAATATGCGTCATGCACGGCTTTGATATAAGGGATTGCACACCTGAGTATTTGATATCAATTTCAACTTGATGCATTCACGCATTCCTTAAAAAAGGGGTCTTGACAGACCGAAGAACAACAAAGAGATCCAATCTAGGGTTCGCCTAAATATATTATTTAGTCACAAAATTAACCGCTTATGTACATAATTGATCATAACAAAGGTGCTTCTGAAAGGCGATAGTTGTATTCTAAAGAAGTAAACAAGTCATAATTTTGTATGGGAACCCATATGTTGTTGAAACTTATATATAATAACCAGTAGAATTCAGAATACCTGCCTTCTAAAGTGTGTGTATATTAGTTAACATCATTAAGATTAATTATTTTTCTAAAAACTAGCGTTCCATTATCACAGGTTGGATACTATAAAGAAATAAACGAGACATAGCTTTGTATGGAATTTAAATGAAAATTAAATGTTTGTGAAATCTATATCATGTTTTATTCAATAATTGCTACTGAAAATATACTAAATACCGAGCTCAACAATTATTGATCATAGTGATATAAGCTGTATATGTTGAACATATACCTCTTATACTATGTTATATCACACCGTAAATTGTTATTTCTTATATGTTGATTCATTACTAAACTAAATCTTGGTTCCGTATTAGTCAAATTAGTAGATTTGCGATGAAGGGTTCTCACTTGACCTCAAATTTGGTGAAGGTCGTTCGTAGTCTCTCTATGAAGTTAATCGGTAGTATACCATTGCTTATTTCTGTCGGCTCCTGGTCTAACACGCTCAATATACCAATTGAATCGATACGAAAGTGCAGGTTAAAATGAATTTTAAAACAATGACGGCTAAGTTGAAACTCTATTGTAATAGCGTAGTGCACGGAACGGCAACGGCCCGCTCAGCGGCGTCCGTGCGATTATTTTGAATTTTTTGGCGGGAAAATAGTTTTTTGCTTATAACTTTGAATCTAGACAGCCAGGAGATTTGAAATTTTGACTCGTGAACGCTGCTATTGTATGGTCTCATCTGATCTTTAAAACGAAGTTCTCACTTATGTAGTTTCAGAGATACAACATGTGTCAGCTGGCGACCCATGTCACCAGCTTACACACACATATCGGCTCGTAGCTCAAACAGTTTTAGCACTAGAGATTCGAAAATTTTGAAGCCTGGCGCTGCTATTTTGCTCTAAAATATGAGGTACAATACATAATCGTAACTTGAATAATTACGAAGATCCAGATGTGTAAGCTGGTGACACGGGTCGCCAGCTTACACACGGTATTTCGTTCGTAGATCCAACAGTTTATCAATGTGATCGTTAATTTTTTTGGCTCTCACTGCTGTAATTGTGCTTTAAATGCCTGACTATAGTCTAAAGCCCTAACCCCACTGGTTTGCCTTCCTGGCATGTGTCAGCTGGAGACCCATGTCTCCAGCTGACACACTAAAAACAACTCGCTGTAACTGAGTCATGGTTGCTGCTAAATTATGAATGCTAAAGTTTGATTGCTCCTAAATTGCCTTAAAATTTGACATGCGTAGAATTCTCATAGCTCTATGAGGAAGCTGACGACCCACACATGCGGATCAGATCTTGATGTAGTTGTTCTCCGACCGAAACTATATTATAATAGTAATATACATTTATTTTATTTTGATAATCATCAGCTGCAATCGATAGTGCAAGCTACAGCAGCAAGTAGTTGCAGCTAAGATAATTTCTGATCAAAGTTTCTGAAAAACCAGCTATACCTATGTTCAATCGTTATAATTTAAATTGCTTGAATGCAGTGGCAGCGCGCGCGCTTCAACGAAATTCATTGGGATTTGTATTCCATGTCTGATTCAATATTTATTGTAAATTCTGAAAAACGTTAAAAACTTATTTGTTCGCATGTTTTGAACTGTGAATCTGACTGCGTAACGTATGTCGCCACCCACTCACAGAGCACGTGCATCACCACCCGCATGAGATGCCGCCGCGCCGGCGCGTCGAACACGTCCGCCCACTCGCGCGGGAGACGCGCCACGTGCTCGGCGGGCTGGGCGCGCTCGCTGCGCCCGGGCACGGCGCGCACGAACCCCTCCACCGCACGCAGCAGGCCTAGCGTCGCGTGCACCATCACACCCACCTCAACACAGAGTAACACACTTCACGTGCGCCGACACACACACACACTCTCTCAGGGGTCATTCCTCCATCACTTGAACAATAGAGCTCTGGGGTCGATCCTGGCTCGTAACAACGAGTTACAAATTGTAATTTATGTACGAATGATAAAAATCATTACTTATTTTTATTTTATTTTATTTTTTTCGGAAGACCAACAGCCAAAATAACAGTATAACAAAATAAATAGTATACAGAAAGCCAATTACAGGTCCTCACTATTAAACAATTGAAAATTGAAAATAAAACACTTAACAGAAGGTTAAACTTGAGTAAATAACGTAATTTCTACACATTGTACCAATATGATAAATAATAATAGAAAATATAATAAATAATACATTTTAAAAATAGAATAAATAAAAAATAACTCGCCTAATCGAAAAATGCTTGACTCATTAATCGCCTTGCCAATGCACAGCTAGTGTTAAATAGATCTAAATCTAATGCTTTGCATAAACTGTTGAAGCTTCGACTCGCACGACATATGAATGTATTCCGTCTAAAGTTCCGATAGGTCAGGGGAAGGAAAATAGGATCGCTAGATCTAAGTTGTCTAGTGGGAACACTAAGTGATAGTTGAGATAGGAGCTCAGCGCAGTCTATGGAGTTGGAAGTTACCTTCAAAAGGAACATCATATCCGCAATGGTACGACGCATCTCCAGTGGAAGAAGATGGTGCTTCTTACAAAATTGTAAGTAGCAACCGGGTCGATAGTGGTCTTTGAGGCGAAAGCAGAGGTACCGAATGAACTTCTTTTGGATTCTTTCCATCCGAATAATGTAAGTAGCATACCTCGGGTTCCATACCTGCGATGCGTACTCTAGATTGCTGCGGACAAATGTACAGTATAGAATTTTCAGGGTTTTGGCCTGAGTAAAATCCTTAGAGTTACGCATCACAAAACCTAGAGCTTTGGAAGCTTTGGCTACTATTTTATCAATGTGCGCGTCAAAGATTAATTTGGAGTCGTGGAAGACTCCAAGGTCACGGACAACGGATTCTCTGTGTAATTTCTGATCCTTTAAACTGTAGTCGTGCAATATCAGACTACGCTTTCGACTATATGTGACAATACTGCACTTGATAGGATTCAAGTCTAGCTGATTGGTTAAACAATAGTTTTCGAGGCGGAGAAGATCAGATTGCAGGTTTTCCGCGTCAGCTGAGGATCTAATAGTCGCATAGATTTTCATGTCGTCGGCAAAACAGAGTAGGCGAGAAGTTTTAAAACAGAGATCGATGTCGTTCACAAAGACTATGAACAGCAAGGGACCTAGTAATGAACCTTGAGGAACGCCGCTTGGTATATTTACCCATCCAGAAAGGTAATTGTTAATAGCAACCGCTTGAGAACGGTTCTTTATATAGGCGGAAAACCATCTAAGTAAATCTCCGTGGATACCGATTTTGGATAACTTGGCAAGTAGTAAATCATGCTGGATACGGTCGAACGCCTTACTATAGTCAGTGTAGACAACATCGACCTGATGTCCATTGCCTCGGTCAGGAAGGAATTAAGCAGGACAAGGTTAGATACAGTTGATCGACTTTTCAAAAATCCATGTTGGGTAGAACTAAACGCATGTTTGAGTGATGAATATACCTGCCCATAAACTACTTTTTCTAGAATCTTAGAGACAATGCAGAGTTTGGAAATAGGCCGATAGTTGGTTACGTCAGTTTTCGAACCTTTTTTATAGACGGGAGTTATAAAAGCTTGTTTCCATACATTAGGAAGCGAACCTTCCTTTAAGGATCTTGAAAACAAGATAGAAATAGGAACAGCTATAGCCGCAGCACAACTGATTAGAAAGCGAGCGGGAAGGTCATCCGGTCCTGCTGACTTATTGGGATCTAATTTGGAGAGTAGCTTGGTTGTCTCCCCGATGTCTATTTCTATAGAACCAATATTCGCGATGGCTGGATAGCTGGACGAGGAGTCGGTGGTAAGTGGGCTATTAAGAGTTGTATCAAGGAAAGTTGATCTAAAATATATTGAGAAGGCGTTGCAAATAGATTCTCCAGTGTTGACAGTAGTGTCACCATACTTAAGGCAGCTTGGCATACCGTTTGATTTAGATTTAGATTTAATATAAGACCAAAAAAACTTTGGGTCCATTACCACTGGCTTTTCAGTGAAGGAAAACATCGTGAGGAAACCACCAAACTCCTGAGAAGAAATTCAAAGGTGCAGGTGAAGTCTACCAATCGGCACTGGGCCCGCGTGGTGGACTATGTCCCATACGCTCTCTGTAGGAGAGTAGGCCTGAGCCCCTGCAGTGGGGACGTATATAGGCTGTTGATGATGATGTAAAATATAGATACATGTGGGTGGTTGGTTGTTAAGAGGAGAGCGTGCAGCTCGTCGTTTGTCGTACCTTGACGGTGTGCCAGTGCTCCCTGGAGCGTTCCAGGGACGCCAGCAGAGACGTCACGCTGATGTTGATGAAGTCCCAGAGGTGTGCGGACGCGCGCCACCCCTCCGCCTCCACCAGCCGCGCCAGGTACTCGCAGGCGGCGGCCGACGCAGACACCGCGGGCCACGGCTCGCTGCACAGCTCCCTGCGAACATCATACCATACAGATGATGACTATAACAAATTGATTCCCTCATTCGAGAGACCGCGTGAAAAGATAAATAGCCTTGTTTTGATTTTATTATTATTAGATAATAGACAATTTTTTTTTAATTATTACTATAAGATACGACTTATAGTTCAAATAAATGTATTAGTGCAACACAGGTATTACAAAGATCTAGTTACATGAAGCATATGTCGCTATGTTGAACCTCGCGGCGTACATATATTCACATATATTGTCAGTAATTATGAATTTAATTAAAATAGTCTAAGAATAATAAATCAGGCCCGGTAAAGTTGACCAGGGGCCAAGTATAGCACCCTGAGGTACACCACGGGGGATCACCGTCGAGCTGCAGGTGTGTTGATGGCCACGACTGGGCGGCAATAATTACAGTGTTATTTATTTATTATGGAGGCCCACAGTTGACATTGAAGATATAGACTAATCATGACTAACGAAGTTCACGACTACTAGCCATTATAAAGCCTCCGATTATATGTATTAGTAAAACCAAAGGTGAAATAGGCTATTTGACTGGTTTTTTGGATCAATCTCATATTATTCAGTAGAGTTTAAGGAACCCAGAAAAAGTTGTATTTTTCAATTCTGGTACATATTTACTGAAAAATGTTGAATTAAAAATTCAATATTTAATGAGCGCGCCAAAACGCTAATTTGACAATATGGGTCTGCGATGGCTTCGGTGACGTCACTTGCCTGTACTATAATCGGTGGTACATGTCACCCACATACATTTGTGCAAACAAAAGATAAAAGTGCAGTTAAATTTACATGAACAGAGTGATTTATATAAATGTTATTATACTTACTTTGCTGTCTTCACATTTTTTAGCTCCGAAGCATAAAAATCGGGATTATTTTTGAAAAATAATCCGACCACGATTGCGTCGACTTGGGGCAAGTTTCTGCTGTCTGCTTTCACAAAATCGTTGTCCATAGTGAAAGTACTTGATAAAATTTTGCGAATAAATCACACAAAAACAATACTGAACGCAGGAAAATATTATTTAAAAATTTTCGAAAGCTATCATTACAAGCACGTGAACAAGTTTACAGGCCAGTGACGTATTCATTAGACAGACCAATCAGGACCGTTTTGTGTCACGTGACAAACATCAGAAAATATGCATTTTTATTTACGGATTTTTGAATGAATAAATTATTATTTTTAATTTCCGATAGTAAATTACCATTCTTAAACTTATAATACATACTGATTACATTAATTAAAATTTTATTTTTAACATGGTCAAATAGCCTATTGTAAGAGTAAATAAGAATGTATATGGGTGCCGCGGGCCGCGCCTGCACGCTTGTACGTATGCACCACAAACACGGACACCGATACGTATTTACGAGTGTATATTGAGTTTATAAATTAGGAAGGATGGAAATGAGAAATTAATAAAGTGTAGACGGGTGAGTGTAGTTCGGTATATAGAGTCGGTCGGTAGTCTCACGTGTCGTAGAGCATGAGCCGCGCGTGCCGGTAGTGCGCGTCGACGAGCGCGTCCGCGTCCGGCTCGCGGGGCAGCGCGCACGGGGGGTCCACGCACCGCGCGCACCGCACCAGCACCTCCCACGCGGCCCGCACCGCCCCCGCCTCCCCCGCGACACACTCCATCTGTTGTACACACACACAAGGACTCACACACACACAGCCAGCGCTCGGTCGATGGAGGACACAGCACACACTACAATACTGACAAAAATTATTTAAGAGTTTTAATTTTATATCTTTGGGAAGACTTAACATTTATAGGAAGAAAATAAATCTAGATCTATCTATAAACTAATAATAAGCATACACGTATTATACACACTGTCGGGGACGGAGGCAGCGCGCAGGACGAGCACCGCCGGCAACCCCGAGCAACGGCACATCGATCTCGAGCTGGCACGAGGCGAGGCGACCGAGGCGCCTGCGCTGTTTGTACACAGAGAGTGTTGCGCGCTCACCTGCAGCGTGTGGAAGTACCCGTTGCCGGTGACGTCACCTGCGAGCGCGGCCAGCTCGCCGTGCTCGGGCGGGGGCAGATGCGCGGCCTCACGGTACAGTCGCGAGGCGCGCGACCAATGCTGTCCCCCGCGCACCGAGCGACGCAGCAGGCGCGCGTGCAGCTCCCGCACCGTATCCTCCGTGCAAGCGTTGATAGTGTCCAGCAACGTAGACCGCAGCACGCGCGAGCCCTCGCCCAGCACCTCGGCAAGCGGGCTAAAGGCATATGCGTCGGCGAGCGCGTCTATCACCGAGTAGTCCCGCCACAGCTCAGCGCAGCGCTCGTACAGCTGCTCGCCGGGAACGTGCGGCAGCAGCGCCCGCGCACACTCGGCCGCGAACAGCGCGGCGCGGACCGTGTGCTCGGCCTCGTCCGCCATCAGCTCGAGTGCGTCGTCTGTCACGGCGCCGGCAACGTCGCCGTCCACGGGGAGGGGGCAGCTCAGCTCGCCGCGCACCACGAGGTGCCGCAGGGCCGTGACGAGAGCCGCGTCGTCCGGCGCGCCCGCCAGCAGGCCCGCCAGCACCTCACCACCCTCCCCGCCGGTGATGACGTGCGGGGACAGCGCAGCGAGCCCACGCACCACCGCGGCGTGGGCCGCGCCGGGGCACGTGCCGGCGGCGTCACGCAGCACGCGGACCGCCCGCGCCCGCTCCTCGGCCGACAGCCCGCGCATCCTCCCCGACCACGCCGCCCGCACCACACTCTCCACCTCTTCACCCGCGCACGCGCACTGACAACACCGCGTACATACACGTCAACACGGTACAACACATTGTCGTACCGTACAGTGACATCATCATCAGCCGATAAACGTCCACAGGTGGACATATTGTTATTGAACATATACCTCCATCACGGTGCGCCATATTGACTGGTCTCGAGACGCTTACACCCAGCGACTCACCGCGACCTTAACTAGGTCATCTAGTCATCTCACTATCCTCCATCTATAGGTAAACCGCTTAAATGAGTCCTCGCCCGCGCGGTACAGGGGCGCGGGGGTAGGGCGACTAATCCCCTGTGTCGCCTTGATAAATAATAATGATCGTGCCACTGACCACGTCCGCAGACAGCCATCATGTAGGTATATAGTGTTGTGTGTATGACCGAGGTCAGACTCACCGTGACGTCATGTTGCAGCAAGGCCAGCACGAGCGAGGGGGGCGCGGGGTGCAGCGATACCGCTAGCTGCGCGGCAAGACGCGCCGCAGAGCGGGACGCGTGCACGCGCGGCTCCACGTGCGCGAGCAGGACCGCCAGCCCAGCGGGCGGGAAGGCCTTGGGCGGGGCCAGCCACCGCTGCAGCGTGCTGGCCGCGTGCACGTCGTCGTGCTCCGTGACACGCTCTCCCAGCACGCCCAGCGCCTTCGCCACGGGCTCCGAGGCGCGCCACGCACGCAACGCCTCGCACGCGGCCCTCGTGCCCTCCAGCGACGAGCTCACGCAACACTCCAGGGACTCCGACGGCACCTGCGTGTGTACACGTTTGAGAATGACATTGCACATACAAATACATTTATCATTCGTCTGTACACAGACAAAAGTAATCATCATACACTCGACATACTACTTATCTTTGAGCATATAGAATTCTTTTAACAAAAAACAAAAGCAAATAATTTTATCTGGAAATTTTAACATTGATATGAGTAAACCCACTAGCACCACAGGGTTAGCGCTTGACTTAGTGTTTTTCTGAGGTATGGCAGCGGCACGGGGGGTGTGCTTAGTAGTATAACGAATATCCTACCCTAGCACGGGTATTTTTCCTATTTGGGAGGATATAGTCTCGCACCAGTCTTAGTCTATTGTCAAGTGCTTCGTTCTATAGGTGCAATTTGTAGTCATATTGTCAAACCGTAATAATAATAATAAAATAATATTCGACTCATTCCCAACAACTTCCCATTTGAGTTTAAACGCACAACTGTGTGTGTGTCAATGTCAATTTGCTTTGCAATGATAATAAATAAGTCGCAGGGACAGACACTGAAAGCTGCCGGTGTAGACCTGAGATCTGGTTGCTTTTCACACGGCCAACTTGTGTACAACATAGGTGCACTCACCGCGCGCAGCACCGCCTCCTGCTCGTCCGCGGGCACCAGCTCCAGCACGTCGAACAGTAGCCTCGCGCCCGTCTCCTTTCCACCACGCAGACCCCTCACCACGCGCCATGCCGTCTCCAGCGCGCCTCCCCCACCAGACACCACCGGGCCCGCCCCGACTGCCCCAACCAGCGCCCGCAGCGCGCGACCCGCCGCCCCCGCAGCCCTGCCCCCACCCTCCCACATCTGCAGGTAGAGGGAGCTAGCGCGCGACACGGCCGCGTGAAGGTTGTGCAGGTACTGCTGTGTCAACTGCTGCCCGAGCGGCGTCTCGTCCCGCTCCCCGCGCCCGCACCGGTCATCGCCCACTACCTCCCGCGGCTCATGATCCTCGTCTGAGCTAAACTGCACGTTACGCGTAACTCGCGGGGTGTCGTCAGTCACGCCTAGCAGCGCCAGCAGCAGCTGCACGTGCCGCTCGCTGGCCTGCTCTATGACGGGGTCGTTCGCGAGCGTGGATAGCTGAGCCTCGGCGGAGGATGACAGGCTCTGCCAGAAGGCGCGCTCGAGTGAGTGCAGCTCGGGCTCGCGACCGCAGCGCAGCACGAGGCGAGCCAGGGACGTGGACGAGTACCGCAGCAAGTGTGCGCCGAGGGCGGCGCCGCGCTGCGACTCCGCGTCCACTCGAAGCACTAGTTCCAGCCATCTTCTGAGCGCGCTGGGCGCGGGCCCCCCGGGCTGTGCCCGCGCCGCCACCACCACGCCATCCGCCACGCACGCGGCCCACCAGCGGCTCTCCCCGGGCGACGACACCACGCCCCGGCACTGCAGGCTACAGCCCCACCACATTAGACCACCCACCACACACACAAACATACTATTCTCCAGCAGTCGTCACCGGCACGTGCCTGCTCACAACACTCACCCCTCAAGCAGCGCGTCCAGGAACTCATCGTAGAAGGCGGGAGGCAGCAGCGCGGCGGGCACACGCTCCAGCAGCGGCGGCAGCAGCGCGTGCAGCTGTCGCGCGTCTCCCCACCCGCCTGCGCACACTCGACACGTGTCAGGGCTCTCGTAAACAACTACGGGCAAAACGCTAGTACGTTTATATAATCCCACTGACCGTTCTGCAACATCTCTATCATCCTCCTGGCCGGCAGCTGCTTGTCTTCCACCAGCTCGTGCCAGTTCTGTAACCGGACACACACATCTCTACCGTCAACAAATACGTATAAACACAAACTTTAAAGACAATGTCCTCACGCACCGTCAGGTCGCGGGTGAGCCGCAGCCAGCACGACCACAGTGCGGCGGCGGTCGCAGGCTCCGTCTCGCGCGACGCCAGCAGCACGCGGAGCGCGCGCTCCCCGTGCTCAGACAACGCGTCCAGCGGCACCTGCTCCATCGCGTGGTACCACGCGGCGCGCACGCGGGCCTCCGTGTGCTGAGCCAGCCGCCACACCGCCGGCCGTCGCAGCATCGCGCGCATATGTTCGTCGAGCCAGGCTCCATCTCGTTCCGGCAGCTGCGCGCACACCATCGCCAGCACGTGTAGGGCGGGGGCGGCGCGCGAACCCTCCGACGATGACGCGCCCTCCACAACATGCGCCAGCACCTCCGACTTGCAGAAGGACAGCGCCTCGCCAAGCTTGTGCTCAGGGAACGTTCTCTGCGCAACGAACACAAACACACTGTTCACTCGCACGCGCGCACGCGCACGCGCACACGCGCACGCGCACGCGCACACGTGCTCCATCTCGAGAAGACCTACCGTTTAGTTCCCGTTTATCGATACAATATCCATTAAATAAATTAAAAAGTAAATTATACGAGCAATTACTGTAAAATGTAATCAAGTAAACGGGTCCAACATTTTTGTTGAAATTGACAAGAGAACACCCCTTGCGTTCGAGGTCAATCAATCGAGCAAGCAAACGGCAAAGAATCGTTCTCATTAGATTCCTATTTAAGCGTTAAGACACACCTGTCTTTGCTGTTCAGATCACCCGGAGTCCGGAAGGCTAGAATACCGTAAAAATGTACCGATGGAGACACACCTGTCTACCCGCACCGTCACGCACGCCCGGTCAGCAAGCAACCGGCCAGCGTCCGTGTGTCCTGCATGTCACTGCGACTTTTGCAGATCTATTGTGATAATCCCCTATGGATCAAACAAATCACCTCCCCAAGGCCAATCTCGGCCATGAACCGTACAATTGGTCTGGGAGGTCCTGATGCTGTCCATTGTGGCAGTGTGGCCTCCGAGGTGTCTGTTCCTGCTGTGAAGAGCATCACAGTGGCAGAGGATATGGATGTGCGTCTCCTCATCCTCCTTACAAAAGCCCTACTGTCGCTCAGGCCCATGCATCTGAGGTGTTTGCTTAGCTTGCAGTGCCCCGTTAGGGTCCGGGTTAGGATAGTTAGTTGGTTCCTGCTGAGCGACAGCGCTTCGTTTGCGTACGAATTGTTGTAGCCATTCAGAAGCGCTTTACAGTGGTTTTGGCTAGATGTGGCTTTCCAGAACTGCAGTCCTCGTTGGCGCGCCTCCTGGCTAAAATTGTCTTTGATGGTGCAGAAGAAGATGCCGGTTCTGGCCCGACCAGCGGGCTCTCTGCACCAGCCCTAGCTAGTTCATCTGCGTTTTCGTTGCCACAAATGCCCGAGTGTCCAGGTACCGAGGCCAGGGTAACCAAATTGGTCGGGCCTAAGATGTCCAGTTTTTGGGCACACTCCAAAGTGAGTTTGGAGTAAATTCGTATGAAATAAATGGTTTTAGTGCAGCTTGACTATATGACGATGATGTGTATGAGCGAAGGTTTTCGTGAACGCAGTTGATGATTGCGTACACTTCAGCCTGGAATACAGTTACGTACTCACCCAGGGGGAAGTGGTTTTCTAGCCTGGGCTCTTCACTGTGTATCCAGGCTTCTGCTAGACAATCTTTTCTTGTCGGCCAGCATACCCGGAGAACGTGCTGGTCGGTCAGAAAGAGGCGCAAATCACATATAAACTCTACATATATATATATATGTGTGTGTAAAGTTTATATGTGTATATTTGCCTCAGTATGCTTGCAGTTGTGTAAATCAATTCCCGGCGGCCGGTAAGTGTGACGCAATCAACCAGGAATCTTTTCTGGTCTAGGTAATTCTAGGTAGATCAGAACAGCAAAGACAGGGTGTCCCTACGCTTAAATTTCTAAGAGAGAGATAGACTGTCTGGAGCTCCTCCGGCGTGCCCTACATAAACGGTTACGAAAGAACGCAATTTTGAGCCTTCCTGCAATATGTACCAAATATAGTCGAAATTCTTACTCGAGTTAAGTTGTTGGGGTGTTAGAGCTCAATTTTGAATACTTCACAGCCACAGAAATATAATGAGGTGTGGTCTCTTGCGCATACAGTTCAGACTGAGTTGATTTGAGCTTACAGCTGCAGTCGTAGGATGTAACGTACAGAACATGTTTCCACGAATTCTGTGTACTCGTACTTATTATACTATTAACACTCATGGCGCGCGGGTCTAAAGCTTTAACAGTTTATGCAAATAATCAGATTTAGATCTTTTCACCGGTTGCTGTGCATTAGCAACTAGCGAAGCGTCTTTCGACTAGACGAGTTATTTTTATCTCCACTATATATGTTTAGCTACTAGCGCCATTTAAAAAACGTATGCGTAATTTACTTAATTTTACTTTAACCTTGTTTTAAATGCCTCACTTTTCTTACAATTCTTCAATTATTTATAATCGAATACTTGTAATAGACTTGTAAATACTTTCTGTTAACTAGTTGCTATGATATATTAAAAGCTGTTGGTCTTCCGAAACGACAAAAAAAGTTCTTAAAGCAAAATATTGTGGTGACAGGGGTTTCATATGAGAGGATTCTTGTGATTGAACCAGAGCTGCGTGTGTGAGGGAGGATAGTTACCGTGAGTGCGCAGTGCGCGTGCGCGGCTGCGGGCGCGTGCACGTCGTGCGCGGCCGTCAGCCACGCGGGGAGGAGCGCGCGCAGGTGGGGCGCCACGCGACGTCCGCACGATGACACCACCACCGCGTGGCACGACTGAAACGTGAAGGACATATCTGTTAGATGATAATAATAGAGTATCTTATGAGGTAGTACCTGTGTACACTCGCGCACACGGCGGTCGTCGTGCTCCGACAGCGCGCAGTACGCATGCTGCCAGCTGCGCAGCGCCACCGCCACGTCCGCATGAGGTAGTACCTGTGTACACTCGCGCACACGGCGGTCGTCGTGCTCCGACAGCGCGCAGTACGCCTGCTGCCAGCTGCGCAGAGCCGCCGCCACGTCCGCATGAGGTAGTACCTGTGTACACTCGCGCACACGGCGGTCGTCGTGCTCCGACAGCGCGCAGTACGCCTGCTGCCAGCTGCGCAGCGCCGCCGCCACGTCCGCATGAGGTAGTACCTGTGTACACTCGCGCACACGGCGGTCGTCGTGCTCCGACAGCGCGCAGTACGCCTGCTGCCAGCTGCGCAGCGCCGCCGCCACGTCCGCATGAGGTAGTACCTGTGTACACTCGCGCACACGGCGGTCGTCGTGCTCCGACAGCGCGCAGTACGCCTGCTGCCAGCTGCGCAGCGCCGCCGCCACGTCCGCATGAGGTAGTACCTGTGTACACTCGCGCACACGGCGGTCGTCGTGCTCCGACAGCGCGCAGTACGCCTGCTGCCAGCTGCGCAGAGCCGCCGCCACGTCCGCATGAGGTAGTACCTGTGTACACTCGCGCACACGGCGGTCGTCGTGCTCCGACAGCGCGCAGTACGCCTGCTGCCAGCTGCGCAGCGCCGCCGCCACGTCCGCATGAGGTAGTACCTGTGTACACTCGCGCACACGGCGGTCGTCGTGCTCCGACAGCGCGCAGTACGCCTGCTGCCAGCTGCGCAGCGCCGCCGCCACGTCCGCATGAGGTAGTACCTGTGTACACTCGCGCACACGGCGGTCGTCGTGCTCCGACAGCGCGCAGTACGCCTGCTGCCAGCTGCGCAGCGCCGCCGCCACGTCCGCATGAGGTAGTACCTGTGTACACTCGCGCACACGGCGGTCGTCGTGCTCCGACAGCGCGCAGTACGCCTGCTGCCAGCTGCGCAGCGCCGCCGCCACGTCCGCATGAGGTAGTACCTGTGTACACTCGCGCACACGGCGGTCGTCGTGCTCCGACAGCGCGCAGTACGCCTGCTGCCAGCTGCGCAGCGCCACCGCCACGTCCGCATGAGGTAGTACCTGTGTACACTCGCGCACACGGCGGTCGTCGTGCTCCGACAGCGCGCAGTACGCCTGCTGCCAGCTGAGCAGAGCCGCCGCCACGTCCGCATGAGGTAGTACCTGTGTACACTCGCGCACACGGCGGTCGTCGTGCTCCGACAGCGCGCAGTACGCCTGCTGCCAGCTGCGCAGCGCCGCCGCCAAGTCCGCATGAGGTAGTACCTGTGTACACTCGCGCACACGGCGGTCGTCGTGCTCCGACAGCGCGCAGTACGCCTGCTGCCAGCTGCGCAGAGCCGCCGCCACGTCCGCATGAGGTAGTACCTGTGTACACTCGCGCACACGGCGGTCGTCGTGCTCCGACAGCGCGCAGTACGCCTGCTGCCAGCTGCGCAGAGCCGCCGCCACGTCCTCCGCTCGACTGCTGCGGGACAGCTCCGTCAACTCCTGCAGAGCCTGCGGCCACATGCTCATTGCATAAGTCGCCCCCGGACTCCAGCACCCACACAACATTTACTATCTATAATGTAGTTCATCTTGTAGATATTTCAAGGTTTATTTGTTTTATGAAGCAAGATAGTTTTTTATAATTCTTAAAACGGTGCATTATTCAAATAATAATTTTTGTTTTACTTTTTTTTTTTTTTTTACAATTTTTTGGGAAGACTAACAGTTTATAGTATATAAATAAATAATGTATCTTATGAGTAGCTGTCTACTTATTAATAATAAGTCTCCACATGTATAAATCTAGTTAAATTATATAAGGTCTAATAAAAATACTACAGTAGTAAATAATCTAAAAAAGAAACAGAAATATAAGTTGGGTATCGGAATACGGGTACAGATTATATATATACTAAGTACAGGTTCAAATACAGACTACTATTATTACTAACTAATTGCTTAACTGCTAATTACAGAAGGAAAGAATTCTCGGGTCAGTAGTCGCTTTAGTACATATGTACTGGTATTAAATATATCCACATCGTGTCGCTGCAGCACTTTATTAAATTCATTGACGCTACGTATCAGAAATGAATTTTTTCTATATTTGGTACTTGCTCGTGTTGCATACAATATGGGTCGCTGCCTAAATTGTAATAAATCAGTTCGGAAGCTGATTTTGGATAGCATCTCTGGACAGTCAACATTCCCTTTGACAACATTTGAAAGATAGCAGATGTCACTTATGTTACGTCGTGTACTTAAGGGCAGAAAGTGATAGCGCTCGCATCGTTCTCTGTAGCCCCAACACTTATGTTTGGCTTTGAAGTCGAGAAATCTTAAAAACCTCTTTTGTATACTTTCCAATCGTGATATATAGAAGTCATATTGGGGATTCCATACTTGAGAGGCGTACTCAAGATGACTTCGCACATAAGCACAGTAGAGAATTTTTATACTTTTAAGTTGTTTAAGGCTACTGGACGTTCTCATAATGAATCCCAGGGCTGAGGAGGCTTTCTTAACGATGTGGTCAATGTGATTGTCGAAGAGCAGCTTATTATCGTGGATCACTCCTAAGTCTCTAATTTGACTGATCCTTGTGATATGATGACTTAGTAGACTATAATTACTATCGATAATTGTTGTTTTACGTGAAAAAGTCGAGCAAAAGCACTTTGAAACGTTAAGTTGGAGTTTATTTTTGGAGCAATATAGTTCAAACCTGATCAAATCAGATTGCAGTTCCTTGACACTAATTAAATTAGATATTCTTTTTAGAATCTTCATGTCATCAGCGAAAAGAAGAATTTTACTTTTTAGAAAACAGCTTTTTATGTCAGAGATGAAAATAATAAACAGCAAGGGACCAAGGATAGACCCTTGAGGGACACCTGAAGGAATTTGCATCCATTTAGACGTGTGGCCATTCAAAACCACTGCCTGAGTGCGTCTGTCGATATATGATTTAAACCACCTGTATAAATCGCCATGTATGCCAGCTTTCAAAAGTTTTTCCAAAAGGACATTGTGATCAATACGGTCAAAGCACTTGCTATAGTCCGTATATATTACATCCACCTGCTCGCCCTGATCCATAGCTTCAGTTATAAACTCATTAGCGAGGATTAAATTAGAGACTGTTGAACGATTCCTTAGAAAGCCGTGCTGCTCTTCGCTAAATGAAGATTTAAGTGCGGCGTAAACTTGAGTGTAAACTAATCTTTCAAGTATTTTAGCAAAAAGACATAATTTGGATATAGGCCTGTAATTATCGATTCTGGACTTGTCTCCCTTTTTATGAACAGGCGTAATGAATGCAGACTTCCACAACGTAGGAACATGACCTTCAGTTAGAGAACGATGGAATAGAATACATAGTGGGATGACTATAGCATCTGCGCATTTAACTATGAGCTGGGGAGAAATAGTATCAGGGCCTCCTGACTTAGAAAGATCTAGGGATTTAAGTAATTGTAATACTATCTCAGGGTTGATATGAATGGAAGAGATATAGGATAGAGCCGACACATTAGTTTCACATAGATTCGACTGAGAATATTGACCATCAGAGCTATTATCCGGATTCGAAAATGTTGAATGAAAGTATGTAGAAAAAAGATTACTTATATCGTTACCGTTGTCAACAGATATATCATTAAGCCGCATTACATTAGGAAATGCGTTATTGCACCTTTTACTTTTAACATATGACCAAAACGCTTTAGGATTGCTCAAGATTAGCAATTCAATTTTCTTTATGTAATTATCAAAACAACTCTGCTCTAAACTTATTGCTTTATCTCGCAATAAAGAAAACGATTGATAATCTGAGATATTCCCGTAAACTTTATATTTTTGATGGAATTTATATTTTTCTTTTAGTTTTTTGAGTAGGGCTGGACTGTACCATACCGGATATTTGTTTGGCTTAAACATCTTCTTTGGTATGTATTTATCACGGCAACTGACCAATATCTCATAGAAAACAGTTACAGCGTGTTCCAGGGTCCCGGACTTTAGGAGCTCACTCCAGTTATAACTAATCAATTCAGTTGTCAAAGCATTATAGTCACCGCGATTGTACAAATACTTAATCCTAGGCTCCTCTTGCGACATGTGTAGTTCCACGAAGTCTGCCACAATGTTTAAGGATTTATGATGCGGATCTTCGGAGATGAGAGGTGAAGTGCATGACTGTAGTGTAAGAGATCCGTTCGAAAAAACCAAGTCTAACACTCTATTATTACAGTTTGCCTCACCATTGAACTGACTAAGATTATGAGTCGTTATTATATCAAAGAAAGATATCAAATGAATCAGTTAATGCTGCCTCTACAGCACAGTGAAGGTATAGTTCGTCTTAGACTGATGCTTCGGTGGGTAACATGTTTAAGTTTGCAACAAAGTATAATTACACGAACTGGATACTGTTTAGGTGGTTTCTACAGTCTGTGTGTAGGACTGCAGGGCCTCACAAAGACATGCATAATAATAATCTGTTTGCCTTGTGTATATATGTAGTCAAAACTATTTAATAAAAAATAAGTATTTAGTTATAATGCAATCACTCTATTACATTGTTTAACCTGATGATGTGTTATTATTACAGCTATCAATACAGAGCATAGAGTGAAAAATAAACGACTAATAGCCATTGAGCCTCCTGAAAATAAATAAAAGCACCTTTGTCTTGGTGATGGGATCCTTCTTGTGCAGCTTCTTGAATACGAGCGCAAACTCTGGCGAGAGTGGTGGTTCCATGGCGAGCGCGGCCAAGCCGCCCGTCGCGCCCACCACCCCGCCGCCCGTCGCGCCCACCAGGCCCGCCGCCAGACCGCTGCTCGAGGGCTGCACACGGGCAATGACGTTAGTACACATTCCGGTGTTGTCCCACAGAGCAACAGACATCACATCAGTGTGTCCACTCACTATGAACAACATTCAATATTTAAATATGTCTGAAAGTACATTGAACCTATTTGTACAAAACTTATTTCAAGTGGTGTAGGGAATATAATAGAATACAGTAACACAATTGTTTTCATACCTCAAAAGGGAAAATAAACCCCTTTAGGAGCAGTTTGCTGTCCATCTGTTATAAACCTTTTTCTCAGTAACGCTTGGAGGTAACAAGTTGAAATTAATATTCAAATACTCAACCCTGCAGACACTTGGAGCTGTGAAAAAATCAAACTTCTAGGTGAACGTGAATAAAAAGATACGGCTGTATAAGCCATATTCTTAGACCATTGCCTTAACGATGCAAGGTAATAATTAGACATAGAATCCTGAAAACAAGTATACAATTATATAACTAACTATGTAATTGAAAGCTATACTCAAAGAAATTAAAATAATAAATAATAATGATATAAATTAAACTATGGGGTAGTGCCAGCCACACAAATGTACTTCTTCTGTAAAGGATACAAAACATGATCCTGTGAAGCCTGTGTTACGTTCCAAGGTTTGTTTGTTACCAGCAAGGAAATCCAGTGGAATAAGAAATTTTGAAATGCATACAACATACTGAGGGAGATTGGGGAGGGAGATGACACCCAATGAACTGCCTGCAAAGCCAACCAGTTCCGTTTGATTTGCATCAAGCTACCCAAATCAAATGCAAGAATATAATGGGCATGGATATACAGTAGAGTGTCAATTATCTGAATTAATTGGGGAGTGTGGGTGTTCCAAAAATCGGTATTTTCGGATAATCGAACTACCTATCTGTATATTGATTCAGCCATACATATTTACGTACAGGTAAATGAAACAAATATTTGCTGCTTATGAATATGCAGATAGTTTTTCTCCTTGTATTTGAAGCCCACGAATTCCATGTCTTGACTTAAATAGTTTTAACCAGCCTTTGCTTATTTGAAAGTTTGATGGCCCTCCAAGTTTTTCGTTAAATTAAACTGCTTTTTTTCTTCGGTCCAGAAACAGGTTCTCCCTGGGGGCTTTTTTGAGTAAACCACTTATATACAAATTAAATCAATCAAATTCATGTTCAAGGCAAGTGTAATCGTTTTACAACTCGTGAATCCATCAGAAGAATCAAGCTGGGATATAACGTTACTTATACTCATCTTTTTATTTTTTATCCGTGATGGTAGACTTACCAACTTGGCAATCATTGGATAACTTGGTTGCAGATTCGCCTTCCTCTAACCGTTTATTTCATTTTAAATTGAAAGTTTACTTTTACACAGAAAATGTTAGTGTCGTAGGACGCGGGACAGAGGCATGCGCGGGTAATGAGTAGTACGGATAAGTGGTCAGTTGGTTGCTTGATGTTTATATAATCCACTTTCCACTGTATCCACCAAGGGCAAACTTGACACATCTTTTTTTGTGATCTCAAATCTGAGAACACAATACAAAAACATTTGTTTATGTTTATGTAGATAATCGGTTCTGCCAAACTTCTTAACATAGGTAGCTGTTTTGTTAAACACAACGCAATGACAATCCAGCTCGCCATAGTACAGCTGTTTTCAATAATGGGAGCTGTGTAGTAAAACAGCTAATGGTTACTGCTTACTGAGCAATCCAACTGTGACATATCTATGACACGGAAGAGATTTAGGGTCAGATATGGTGTCTGGGATCATAGGGACACTTCTACACGATGCTAGGTCGCACCTGGTTTTCTTGTCTGGACTCCATCTACACAACTATGATAATGTGAACACCACAAGTTCATTGTCATCAGTTGGGAATACTTAAAAGTATTAGGTTATATTACATTTTTATTTCAAAATTAATATGTTTTCAGTTTCGGTAGGGAAGGAAATTAATTATATTCGTACAATAATATCATCTATCAATACTCTAATTCGCCAAATAAACAGGACGCAATATTGAAAGTAATCTTTAAGTATATAACTCACTCTGACATTGTTTTTGGTTCTTTGGCTCTGCTTAGTTTTACCTCCCATAATATTGCAATATGTAGAAATAAATAAATTAGATTTATTACGTTTTAAACATTATTTTTTTTCATCTGTAAATTTCACAACACCACGAAAAGTACCCTTTGAGTGACTTTGCTGTGACAGTGACAACTGACAACAACACAGACAGCTAAACCGTCACTGTCAACTAGTGAAGGGGCCAATCACGGGCTAATTATTTATAACAAAGACTATAGTTATTATACCCTGTGCCAATGATGGGTCCAATGTGGAATGCGTCTATATCAGTTATGTATAAAAAATATTAAACATTATCATATCTTTCTTATGTGAGTCAATATTGCATTTATTTATTATTTTACGCTTCAAAAAATAAGATCCTCATCTAGAACTAGAAAATGATTCCAAGTACTGACTGATCCCAAAATGAATTTTTAAAAATCCAACACCTCTTTTACGGTCTTGTTGAAAACCTTAAAATTCTAAGATAATTATCAAAGACTGTATCAAGGCTGTATGGTGTTTTGCCTTTGCCTTTTCTGTGGAAAAATCATACCAAAACAAAAACTATAACTTTGGATTCTTGGCGCGAACTTGAAAAATGGTGGTTCATTGCAATTTTACTAATTCGTTAATAATACTGTTATGTGTGTTTTTTGTGTTGTAATGGTGTGATTAGTGCACAAAGTGTCACGGATGGATTCCGCAAAATTGTGAGGGTTTCGACGCGATCGAAAGGGTTTACCATGTCGAGTACATTCGGCATATGGATTCTTTCGAATTATGTTGAAACCAAGGCTGACCTTTGAAGTTCTCGTCAAGAATCGTCAAAACAAGCGATAGAATGTACACATTATACATTTTATTGAGAAAACTGAAGAAAATATATATATTCAGAGTAGGCTTTGTTCCATTGCCTTCCCATTTTTATTCCCAGAATTAAACTACTACTTACTACTAACTACTAACTTTGATTAGTTAATTACAGTAATTTTATATGTCAGTTTATTATCTATTATTAATCACAAATTGAAAATAAATTATTATATATCTCTAATCGTGGTGGTCGTGGCTGAGGATCGTGATTATTAATTAATTAAAAAATACAAAAACATGTAAGTTGTGTTACAAAATGACGATGACTTTGTTCACCCAAAAAGTGCTTAACGCGCCCAAACAAGTTTTCACTTCAAAAACCTTTGCCTTTGGACCCGCTACCGCCCACATGAAAAGCTTCAAAGCCCACTAGGGGCGATACCGCCCCCTTTGGGAATCTATGGTCTATACATATATATGGTCCGGTTCTGTCCGGAAGTCCCGCGTTCGATTCCCAGTGGGGGATACTGTACACCAATTTTGTATGAGAACGTAGATTTATTTTAATTTTATTAGTTGGATTTCTAACATAGAGTGTTTCTTTGTTATAGCTAATTACACAATAAAAACAACTTAAAATAACAGTAAGCGCTCCTTAAATGACAGGAAACGACCGCGTGCAAACAATAATAGAAACAAAAAATAATTTAATAGAAAATAAAGTTATAAAACAATGGTAATAGCTGTGGCGAAAGTGACTCAAAATTATATTTCCAGATTCCTGAAATAATGTAATAATTGTCGATTATTAAAAATTGGCCAAGTGGGCAAGGGCTCCGTACATAATATGGATATTTAAAATATGGAAAAACATAAATAATAATATGCACCGAACAATGCGCCTCGATTTTCGTTATCAATTTGTGTGTGCATCAGTATTTTCAGTAATAAAACTCTTAGTTGATTCAATCCATCAGGCATGTATAATTGTATATTCTTCAATATATTCTCAACACACAGTCGGGCAGAGTAACGTTTACTAGTACTATTTCAACAGAATTCACGAATGGTCTACAAAATGAGTGTTCATCAGTTTTATAATACGATCTTCATAACTCCCACCATCGTCAGTTCCTATTTCGAAAACAACAACTTCGTGAACCAAACCGACTCAATTATACAATATTAATTAATCCCTATAACCAATAACGTTAATACTGAAATTCCAAAATGGATAATTATATTCAATATTTGTTACTAAATGTTCATATTGTTTGAATACGTAATTATTCCTAAAAATTAAATAACCAGAGCTGGTTGAGGCAGCGTGCCGGAAACAAGCGTCGCTTGCGATGCCTGCAGCACCTTCTCACCGGAACTAATTGCTGACGACATATTATTTGGAACCACTATAACTATGCACACAATAACAACAACTTAAAATAACAAAAAGTGTTAATTCAATGACAGGAAACCACCGCGTGCAAACAATAAATGAAACAAAAAAAAAGACGTCTGGCACTCGGGGACTGCCGCGGTAAAGCTATTGCATAGCATTTTGTATCAACTTATGCAATTATAATTATTTAAGAAAGTTTTAATGAGAAAAGTTTCGAAGACTGCCGAACTGAAACGACGTTAGACGATGCATGGCCTTCAAGCCACACCTCCGTGCCCGTCGGAGTGGGGAGCGTGAGGTTTTTTCGTTACGGAATTTCTCGATTCGGTCCCCGCGCTCAAGGCCCGCGATAGAAGCTATGCAATAGCTTAAAAAAAATTAATAGAAAATATAGCTAAAACAAGCGACTACTACAACTAAGTTGAGGCAATGGCAGAGCAGTTTAATCAAGGCAGCTTTAAAAGCTGACACAGAAATAGACAGTATTAACAGTATATCGGTCTTTGTTGATTTATATAATATATTGTGCTCTCGGCAAATTCTCGGAATAACACTGTGATGTCCTATATTGGTTCGGTATCCTCTGACAGTCCTAGTCCTAGTAATAGGGTCCAGTTTTTTCCCCTCTTGGTAAGGAACCCTAAAAAAGCACTTGTACCCATGAGTCCATTATATATGTCGGGGGTAGGCGGTGAGCCGGGGCGGGGTGGTGGTGGGGAAGTGGGACGTGCGACGACAAGAAATGAAACAAAGTCCTTGCATTGAAATGTCAAATAAGTGTATATATTTTTAATATTCATAAATTTAATATACATTACAATATCAAGTAAAATGTATTGACTATAATTTATATAGGCAATATTTTAACACATGTTAATCTATGGGTAAGTTTAACGATCTAGAGATACTTATATTAACAAAGTTATCAGCAACTGTCCGTTCGTCTCACAATCACGCCGGCATCACAATATCAACAACAAATACATCACGTCTCATTATGGCAATAGGAATTCACAGGCGAGCGAGCGAGAGCGCTAGCGGCACGCGCGCCCAGTGCGGGAGGCTGAGGCAGACGCACCCACGCACCCACGCACGACCGTGCGTAACCGCCTCCCGACTGCACAACAGCGATTGCCTTTTGTATAAAAAGAAACTAAACAAATATTTTAAATATGACGAACTACCTTCTAAATATGTTTGGCACATAATAACTAATTAAAATCATAACTAGATAGACGGGACAATATTTTATTATATTACAGATGTCCCATCGCGCTTACAGTTCTAACTTAACAATCTTTGGTTTGTCTAGCCCACGGCGCCGGCGCACTCCGCCGGCACCGGCACTGCATCATTAAACATTAATTAATACAAAATATTTTTAAATAATTTCTCTGCGGTTCAACGAGGCCCTTCAGTTTATAAACACGCTTGTTTGTCGCGACATTGCATTCCGTTTCAGTTGTTATTATGCTGAGGGTTGTTCATTATGGTACCACAGTGTTGCGAAACCAACACCCACCACACCGGGCCCGGGACGAGCGAGGCGAGGGTCTACACATCCTCACACGCACCCTCTCACACTAGCAAGTACACGCTGCGTAATATATAATATTACTTTGGCTCTTGCGTCATCTTTGGTTATTATTACGTGTATTGCCCGTATGTGAAATAAGTTATAATTTTATAGTTATCGGGGCTGCCATACGTAAACTGAACGCACATCGCTATTCGTGTTGGTTGCCGTGTCACGAGGCGGGGTCGGTGGGAGGTGCACTCGGGCGTCTATATTAGCACGAACTAGACGGATACAACCGCGACCACGCGGCCCCGGCCCCGGTGTGTTTATGTCGAAACAACCTCGCCAACAAGCAAACATATTATAATTGTATCTTTGCTGTGACTTAGCTTTAAGAATATCAAACACAATGTCATTGTTATTGAATAAATTTGAATTGAATAGTTAGCCAGTAATTGGTTGGGATATTAGCTATTGGCAACCTAGAGTGCGTGTGTTCGTTTGGGAGACA
This sequence comes from Carcina quercana, assembly GCA_910589575.2. NCBI lineage: Eukaryota > Metazoa > Arthropoda > Insecta > Lepidoptera > Depressariidae > Carcina > Carcina quercana. The sequence goes on along the minus strand of OU342433.1, from coordinate 16,109,515 downwards.
CGAATATTTGATCATTCAGGCCGAATGTGCAGCGCCAGCGCAATGTTTGAATATGAGCGTGGTCGCGCGTCGGAGGCCGGGCCGGGCCGGGCCAGGTCCATGACGTCATGTTTCTTTCTTTCTTTCTATGTCAACTACTTGTCTAGCACAGCACCCTGGACACCGCTCGCGAGACATACTACTGTATTGTTTGTTTTCGTTGCTTAGAAACCTTTTCAAATTAGTTTTATTTACTTATAATATTTTTATTACATAGAAATAGTAACACCTTAAATGTAGTTTTGCTTAGGAACTCCCTGTTATATTATACTGAAGCGGCGCGTGAACACCCAAGCCGGCGGAGCCGGGGGCGGGGGCCGGGGGCCGGGGGCCGGCCGTCGCGTGTATGCATCAAACACAGGTGCACGCAACCCTCGAGCCGCCGCGGCCCGCACTCCCACCCAGGTGCAGCTTAACCAAGGTATATATGTAATATGTATATCTTATATTGTTTAATAAACAGATGTGCATTATTGTCACCGTAGGCCGCGTAGTGCCACTTCACTTATATATATAATAGGCAATGTTAAAGGATCGTATTTACACAAACATGTCGTAAGCTATGTATCTACTATGTTATTTACAATAGTTCATTATGTACATCTAAATAAGCTAATCTTTGGACTAATCGAAAGAGATTTAACCACAGCAGAGATCCCACAGGAGTATATGGAATGCTTAAAACTTAATTAAGATTGAATCTATCTAAACACGTGCCCGACACTGCACGTAACGCGTCGCGACGCGCAGGTAACTTTATGAATTTGTCATATTTACATAAATTTTATACGTTTCAATAGATAACAATAAGTCTGAAGTACGTTTAAATAGTGTCGAGCCACCGGCAGCGAGCGAATACTGATGTCAGCGGAGACGGTCGCGGGGCGGCGGCACGGCCGCAGCCGGAGACTCATTCCCTCCTTACAATTATGACGATATAAAAATAATATGACTGCGGAGTATCATGCTACAGGTACTGGCCTTAGGGAATCCCTCTTATTACTATAAACGACTTATATTTATTTTAAATTATAAAGTAATGATTTAATAATATTTTTGGCGCGTTTAAAAGCATGGCACGCATCTTTGGTATATGTTAAAGTATTTGGCACTATGCAATATAAATACGGAACCGAACTATCTCCTACTGACTACGACAGACGACGTTGAGCAATGAATGACCTTACTGCGAAATGAATACCGAGCGACGAATACTTTATTACAACGAGTATTGATTTGTTAAACTACAGCGAAGTTTGTTCGTTTCTAAATTCACACGAGGAGCGAAATAAATATGCCCGAGTCATATAAGTACCTACGTAGGAAGGGTTCGTTGTGCTGTGCTGCTTGCGAGCCCCGGGGCCGCGGGTCTAGTCGCGGTACGGCTTGCAGATGGCGAACCTGTGGTTCATGTGTTGGCTGTAGGAGCCCGAGTGGGAGAACTTCTTGAGGCACTTGCAGCACTGGAACGGCTTCTCGCCGGTGTGCAGGCGCTTGTGCTCAGTCAGGTGATGCTTGTGCTTGAACGCCTTGGGGCACTCGACGCACTTGTAGGGACGCTGACCTGAAACATGGACACACATCAGTAAATATGAGTCGCGGGCCGTAGGGGCGGGGCGGGAGTCGGTGGGGGGTGGACGCACGCACCTGAGTGCTCGTACTTGTGGCGCGCCAGCGAGCTCTGCTTCACAAAGGTCTTGTCGCACTGGTCGCACACGAACTGACCGTCGCCCTCCTTGGGCTCCGCGGCAGCCTTCAGCTTACATCTCTTAAGTACCGTCGCGTCGTCGTCCAAGTCATTGGAGGTGTTCACGTCGTCGGTCCACGCTGCTCGCTCGTACTCAGGGCTGCACGCGTCCGCCGGGTGACCACCGAGCAAGGGAGAGCGAGCGTTCCTTAGGTCGTTGTAGTGCAGCAGCTTCTCCATCGGCATTGCCGGGTTGACAGGTACCCTGGGTGGCAGCTGGCGCTTATGCGCGTGCGCGGCGGGCTCGCCTGGTGACGGAGACAGGCGGAAATCGGTGAACGATGAGGAGGAGCAATTGGAGTGTGTATAGGTGGGCGGGTGGTGGGGCCGGTGCGGCGTCGGGCTGCGGGACGACTTTTGGCTGAGGTTGACGGCCTCCTCAGAGTCGGAATGCGTGGCGGACACGCTGCACGGCGGGGAGGGCGCCGGGCTCGACGTCACCGACGGATTACATTTCTTGGTTGAAAGGTCCAGAGGCTGATCCGATGACGACACGGACTGCGTCATTCTGCGCTCGCGAGCTCTGTTGTTCTGGAACCAGACTTGCACTACTCTACTGTCGAGACCGATTCGATGGGCTATTCTTCTGAATTCTTCTCTGTTCGGTCTAGCGTCGATCGCGTAGTGCTCCTTAAGGACCGCCTGCTGCTCCTCACTGAGCGCAGTCCTTACTCTAATCTTGCGGTCTTGGTCGTGCGCGGACATCTTGTCATATCGGTCTATGCTGCCGTCCTCGTCCTCACTGCCGCTCACGACGCTCGTCACGCTATGCTCTGAGGCTCGCATCTCCGCCTCTATTCGATTGAGTGCGACGGTCTCGGCCACTTGAGCCGCCAGGCCTTCGTGCTTTCTGAATATATTGCCGCATAAAACTTTTTCATGCTCTAAGATATCACTGTTGTTGGTGAAGGTCGCGTTACATTTTTGACACCTGTACAAGTCTTCAGGCTCATCTTTGATGATGACGTGCGGGGTCGGGGGAGACCCTATACTGGGACAAATGTTGCCCGACACCGGAGAGAGCTTTTCCAAATTCGCTCGGAAAAAATGTTTGGTGACGGACGCACTCACCGACTCCAGGATCGTGTTGAAACTTGAACTATCGCGGTCAGCTTGAATGTTGTTGTTCAACGGGACGGAATCATAATTTCGGGACTGCGCACGTCGTTCATTCTCAAGATCTTCCTGTTCTTTTTTGACCATCACAGCTTCTTCTTCTTCGATGTCCATCACTAGCTCCGCGCTTCCTTCAGATCGTTTGTCCTCTTCCTCGGTCACCTCCTCGATCAAGTCCTCGGGGTTCCCGAGATGAGGGCTTGTCTGTTTTGGGCTCAATTGACTTTCCATTTTTCTTTGCTGATACTGCGAAGATGCTATCTGCTCGAACAGTTGACTGAGTGAGGCCGGAAAGCTGTACGGCGTTATTCCACTCGCTGGACTCATTGGCATCCCCGGCGGCATATAGAAAGGATTGATGCCGGGTTGTCCTAAGGGAGGTCTGTGAAAGTTGTTGTCAGAGGCGGACAAGGACGCGAAGAATGCGGCGGCCTCGTTGTACTTGGGCAGGATGGGAAACAAAGAGTTCCCGTTTGGAGCTATGTTGTTGTTGAGCTGGGAGGCAACCATCACGCTCGCTCGCTTCCTCGAGGGGCTGCGGTCAGGGTTCAGCGCAGGGTTGTTCGGCTTGATGCGACCCATCTTGAGGTTCATGACGAGACACTTCTTGGACGTCATGTGGCTCGAGTATGAGCCGGAATGAGAGAACTTCTTGCCACAGTTGGCACATTCGAATGGTTTCTCGCCGCTGTGTATCCGCAAGTGTTCCTTAAGGTGATGTTTAAATTTGAACGCCTTGTCGCAGTCGTTGCACTTGAACTTGCGCAGGAGTGCGCTTTCGTCGTGGCTGATCATGTGGCGCTGCAGACGGTACACGTTCGCGAAGCTCTTGTGGCAGATCTTGCAGGACTGCCGACAAAAGAAGGAACCGTTTATTTTGTCGTCCGGGCGGACATGGTGGGATCTATATTAATACAAGGCTCGGTCCTGACTGACTGACCCGGATCTCAACGCACAGCCTATACAATTACAAGCAAATTTGGTATGTGAATTCCTTATTTACAAGCGCACTAATAAGGTATTTTAAGAAAAATCCACCCCTAAGCAGATAAAAATAGGGGGTAAAAGGTATATATCTCCGAAACCGATGACTATGAAGAAGTTAGGGTATAAAGACTCTTCTATGAAAATATGTGAACAAAATTAAAAATTATTTTTTTATAATTTACGAGTACAATGCAAGATACGGGAAAAAGCTCATTATATAAATGTATTGTGATCTATTCAGTCTCGGTACAGTCTATCAAGTAGCACTTGTGAGCACGGTTGTGGGCCAGGCGGGTCGGCAGAGGGAGTATGAGAAGTGCACTGACATATCTGATGGTATCCACCTGAGTGCTGGGCGAGTGGAGCGTCTCGTGTCTCTCGAGCTGGTCGCGCGTTGGGTAGTTGCCGCGGCACTGGCTGCAGCTGTAGGGGCCGCCCGGGCCCAGCGGGGAGCACCCGCGCTCCTCCTCCGAGTCCCCCTTCCCCGTGCCCTCCGTACAGCCCACGCCCGCGCCTGCTGCCACCCCGGCGCCTGCGCAGGATCCTCCCAGGGGACGGACTGCAACACACAACACAACACACTGTATACTATACATAGATACAACGATCGTTGTCGACACCCTCAACAAGAACACGATCATAGGCAACTCTTAAATCCATTAGGTGATTACATACAGACGACACGACAGTCTCATATTTGTTGTTACAATCCGGAGGACGTTTCCGTAGATCGGATCGCTCGCACATCCCAATCATCCGTAGTCAGGAATATACAATGAAAAACAACGAGCAACAGTAACTAAACACGAAGGTGAATTCACACGATCACCACCGGGTGGTGCACGTTTATGTGGTGCACTGGATATAGCCCACCAATGCAGCGCAACAATTCCACAGGAGCTAGCTGTTAGTGCGGCCCGGGCCCGCGGACAGGATGGCCGCCAGGACACCGCCCGGCCGCCGGCCGCCATCCCAGCAGTGACTAGATCGACTCGCACTTACACTTTACTACGCGCACCCTCGCGACGAATGTTTAAAAATGCCTTTATTATTTAAGAGATTGGTTCATGAACATGACATCTCCAACAAGCAAAAGTTTCTTCTATTTAAACTTTTTGACATATCAAGACTGACTAATCAAAGTCCAGTGTATGCGGACTGGGAGACACTTGGCGATATAGCGTTTTGACTCTACATACCTCCCCGCTTGTTCGTTCTTGGTGCAGGGGCTCCCTGTGCCCCGTGCCCCGTGGTAATGCGGCCAGCAGCGTTTCGCACCCGGGTCGGTGAGGGGCGGTATTTTAAGATTTATTATAGTATAGATAAGTGTATAGAAAAGTTTTAGCACTTATTTCATTAAATTTTTATGTAAATTTGGATTCATTAATCTCTATTTTTTTTGCGGGAGATATTCGGTCAACTGAATTACTTGAGATCTCTACTGCCACTTTGGATATTATCTTGTACGTATATTATAGACTCCAGTTGAAGTTATACATATTTCGAGCGAGATGTTTTGTATTGTCTCTTCAAATCCACGCGCAAAATAATTGTACAGTGAAGGTAATGTTCACAATTTTCTACAACTGTTGTGCTAGAAATACCCTCTCACTCTCTATTTATGGCACTTTCACAAAATATGATGAGATAGTGTCCACTGTAACTGCACTCCCATGATATCGTCTGTCTCTTGGTAGATGTCGCGTAGGTGTTTCGTTTGCCGTGGTTAGAACGCTCTTTGCGGCCATCTTCGACAACAGACGCAGGGCATATTGACTGACTCCTACACATATTCTTTAAAATTAATAAATTAAGTTATATCTATATTGATGAGCAAGTTGTTCATTTTAACAGACTAATTCGTAAAAAGAATAGTGAAGTGTTATTGGATATTGTGTTGATTTTGGCAAATCATCGGTGTAGACTAAATATCAAAGGTCCGAGCACGCTGCCCTGCGGTATACATAATTTTATTTCTCGATGAACTCTCCGTTTAATATCCGTCCTATTAAATATCTATGTCGGCTCTTCCTAAATGTATTCTCATGTACCTATAACTCAAGGACTGTGTACCGTTGCACGTGCCACGTGCGCGGCTGACAGTTTGCCTTCTCCGCGGAGAATGTTCACATAATAAATTACTACAAAGATTACCTATTTTCTACGGCATATCAATGTCCAGTTATTTTTAAATGAATTTAATTTGATTGGTATAAATGAATTACTGTATAAATATTAGCACGATATAACTAATGTCTCAATAGTCTTGTGCTAACTGATGTTATTATCAACGTAACGATTTGTACTGTAATTACTCGTAAAGCAAATAAATGATTAAAAATAGACAGAGCGAGCTCTCTTGTTGACGGGTGGTTGTGCGCTACTCGCCGCTAGATGGCGCTAGTAGTTGCGTCGCGGTGCGCTACGTGCTTACTACTTCACACAAAGGTTTTACTTATTTTATTACTAATTTTTAAAACTGTATTAAACATATATTATGCGGGAAAGAAATAACGTATCTGGAATGAGCTGATTCAAAGAGATTAATATCTGTAGAGTTAGTAAAGAGCCAGTAATAACAATTACCAAATTGTAGTGCCCTTTCATTGTGTCGTCTTATGATATTTTATAATACCTGTCCTGCAGTTCCTCCTCCACAACGTCTTAGAGATTTACAAAACTGATAGTCGCTGCGAGAGTACGCACGAACAAATCAGTTAATCAGAACAGACAGTGGCGCATCAAGTACGTGCTGCATATGTGTATGACAAAATATTGTATAAGTTCAAACATGTATATTTATTTATATATGTGGTTGTGTATCACTTAATCTGTTTGTGTTGTGTGCCCGGGCACACCGGACACGGTCCACCTACACACCGCGCCGCTATCGTCGCCCGGGTGCGGGGAGGGGAGGTGCAACGAAGTGCGCGCGCGCACCGGCCCCGATACCAGCCTGCACGCACACACGCACCGAGGCTTCCTACAGTGTCCACCACCCACCACCCACTATGCGCTACACAGCTTGCGATACCACAGAGAGAGATAGCCGCCATTGTCACACCTGTCCCGTGCGCGTGAGAGGGACACAGGAGAGTGTCCCACGTATGTCAGCACTCACGAAGGTCTATTCCTGCTTCATAATACAATAGAAATTTGAATTTGTAAGACATCGACGTTTAAAATGTTTCTAGCTTAGGTACTATTCTACTTTCTTCACCCGACACAACAGTAACTATTGATTCCATCAGAGCACTCAATGCAAATTATATACTTGTACAGTTGAGTACAGTCGTGTCGACTGCTTGTCCGTTGTAAGTAGTTTGTGGGACTTGGCGTGGGGACACACCTGTCAGATCATCCGAGATCCGAGACCTCCACATATCTGAGAGAGATATATTATTATTTGCCTCAGTACGCTTGCCGTTGTAAGTAGTTTGTGTGACGTGGCGTGGGGACACACCTGTCAGATCATCCGAGATCCGAGACCTCCACATATCTGTGAGAGATATATTATTATTTGCCTCAGTACGCTTGCCGTTGTAAGTAGTTTGTGTGACGTGGCGTGGGGACACACCTGTCAGATCATCCGAGATCCGAGACCTCCACATATCTGAGAGAGATATATTATTATTTGCCTCAGTACGCTTGCCGTTGTAAGTAGTTTGTGTGACGTGGCGTGGGGACACACCTGTCAGATCATCCGAGATCCGAGACCTCCACATATCTGAGAGAGATATATTATTATTTGCCTCAGTACGCTTGCCGTTGTAAGTAGTTTGTGTGACGTGGCGTGGGGACACACCTGTCAGATCATCCGAGATCCGAGACCTCCACATATCTGAGAGAGATATATTATTATTTGCCTCAGTACGCTTGCCGTTGTAAGTAGTTTGTGTGACGTGGCGTGGGGACACACCTGTCAGATCATCCGAGATCCGAGACCTCCACATATCTGAGAGAGATATATTATTATTTGCCTCAGTACGCTTGCCGTTGTACAAATCAAGACAGTGTGACGCGATCAACCCGGATTCTTTTCTGGTCTAGGTCGTTCTAGGTAGATCAGAACAGCAAAGGCAGGGTGTCCCCACGCATAGGTATAAAAACTAGCATTTGACCGCGACAATTACTTGCTAAATCGGTATAAATAATAGCAAATGTCCTTTTCCGGCCTTTCAACTATTCCTATACAAAATATCACGTCATTTTGACTAGCCGTGACGACTTAGAGATAGGAAGAAAAGAAGGACAATTTTGCATTTGTAATATTTGTATGGATTATTTAATTCATTTGAATTACTAAACCCGATTAACTTTAACTCTATAACACGACACCATCAAGTCAACACAATGTTGTAATGTAGGTTGATGATGATAGGTTGAGACAAGGCCGGTAGATGGTAATCGTGCGCACCCGGAAGCCTCTGTCTCTGCTGCCTGCTATACGGGAACACAACCGTGCTATTCTGATGTTTGGCGCAGACATAGGTAGGTAGCAGGGTGGTAGCTAGTCAGGCGCACGTAGGACCACACCGAGCACCTACAGGAGCCCCTTTGGGAATGTAACCCGCATGTAAGTAAGCCCAAGCGTATAACCATTATAAGGCCACGGAGAAGGTTTTAGTAACCCTCAACGAACAATTGGACATCGTGTGGTTAGTTAGATATGCAACCAGACATTATAGTATATGTGAAGATGTTCTTTACCAAGTTGTTCGAAAATCATCTCTCTGTCTACTTGTTCTAGAAAGTTTTAATTAATTCAAATAAAAAATTTAATCTTACATTAAACATAAAAATTATATGAACAGTTTGACTTATAAAATAGAATAGAAATAGTTTATTCGGCGTACATACAGTTATAACAGTACAGTTCATACATATATTTGCAATTAGCTCTGCTACACTGTAACGCCGAAATGGACCTGTCTCAGCATATGCGGCAGCAGTAGCTGCAGCGCTGATTTTAGGACCCAACCAGTGCCGCACTGTGAGTGGCCCTAGACCAACAACTGGCCACAGATACGTGCCGATCATCTACTCATGACACTCAGCTTACATAATCTCCTTCGAGCACATTTTAACTAATTTGGTACGAGTATATAACGTATAATCACCAATAGAACAGTGCAGAACACGGTGTAGTCACCTATATTACGACGCGGGTTTTCTTTGTTACCTAATTAAACAGATATACAAGTGAAGCTATGGTCTCTTAATAAACTTGTTTTTTATATTTATAAACTTTTCCCACGTCCGTATCGAATATAAAATGTAATAACATCTGCTCTCTCAATGTACCTAGAGATGAAGCCATCACAAATAACCTAATTGAATCGCTCGGAAGCTGTGAGTCATCGGGTAACCGAGGCGCTCTGTGCATGTGATGCAGCTATCGGTTGGCAATATTTGAAGAGCGGTTAAGGAATCACAAGTTTGTCGACGTTAATGAAGCCGTTAATTTGGTGAATGCAAACAAGTGATTAGTGGGGCGACGGCGACGCCCGAGCCGGTCGGAGCCGGGACCGCACCGATACCGGGGATCGGCTCTGTGGTGTCACCGGCTGAATGTTACCAACGCAACGCACAAACGAAACAACCACTGGTTGTACCAAACACTTGGAAAACAGTCACTTTTAATACGAGTCTTTGATAAACGAAATGAAATCGAACAGAAGACAAAATTAAACTCCGACAAATGTATACCTCTTCTGCAGTGAGGCGAGCACGGCAACCATTACTCGGACTGAGACTACATTTACTTCGGTGATATTAATTAATTGTATACATATATCTTCAATATAATTTAACATTAAGTAATCATTAATTGTAATTCCTGATTGATATCAAAATGCTTATTAATAGATATACGGAATAGCCTTTAATCTTTACTTCTATGTACCTAATGGTAGATGTAGCCAGTAGCCGCCCCAACATAATATAATAAATGACATATTAGTACAGTATTGTTTCTAAAAATCGCACAGAAGCCGCGTCATTGAGTGTATACAAACTAACGTGTCGTTTTTCATTTGTGATCGCGTCGTCGTCTGTCTCATTGACGTTTGCGTAGAAATTGAACAATGTAAGTACTTGAAATAATCATTAATGAATAAATATGTTGTTAATTTTCTGGAAAATTAATTTCCTTTTTTCCATGATTAAAAAACATGTCAATTAAAGTAACGTGGTGCCGATTCATGTGCAAATATTGTTAAATAATAAAATTAGAACATTTATTTGAAGCTATTCTCAATGCTGAAAAATCAATTTTCGCTTGCAATAGTTAAGTTGAAGTGCGCGAATTTGAAAAAGCTGCCATTAATACTGTATGCACTGTTTTTTGTCCAATAAGTTAGCATTACAGGAAGTCGTTACGGCTATGCAGAAGCTCTCCGAAAAGCAAACAGTTTTTACCAGAGACTTCTGAAGGAAAAGAAACATTGAAATTGTTTCGGCAGATAGCTGTATCACCAATGATAATAACCCGAAGTGGTTTGGAAGTACTGAAAACATTTTCCAGACGCAGTCCGTTGTTAATTTTGAACGTTACTATTTGAAATAAAGAAGGTAATAACCGATGTGTTCAGCCGTTATAAAGATAAATTTGGAAAAATAACGCCAATGAAATATTGCATCATCGAATGAATTATTTAACTTTCACTTCAATGTATATTTATACCAGATACAAAATAAACTGGAACATTCAACTTAAACGTACAACGGTCGGTCTTATCGCTGACAGCGATCTCTACCACAACCTCTGGGTAGAGGAAATACATCATAATACTATTTGGGTGTAGGTGTCACAGAAATAATGATAAACAATAGGTAAATACTTGAATAAACACATTTAGTTGTAGTTGAATAATAAACACAGACGAAATATACGTTATTTAATGGACAGAAGACGCGACATCAGGTGACGTTGTAATGTCTAATGAGGTGCTAACAAAGAATCGCAACACCAAGATTCCGCCGCCATGGACAGGACTGCAGTAGAGTGTCCTGGCAGGGAGCGGCGGCCGGCAAGACTTTAAAAATGTATGGTGTGTCTGCTTGACTTGTCCTTCATCTCACCTGATGGTAAGTGACGATAAGGCCGTTGGATGGTAAGCGTGCCCATCCAGAAGCCTCAAGATAATTAAGCTTGACATTACACAGATAACCCGTATTATTGCAGATATAATTAAAGAAAAATTACGTGTGTCGAATGTGTGCGCAGGCTAGCTACCTTTCAAATTTTAATCAACTATCGGCAACCAGACTTTTTTAAAAAGAAAAGTCTAGTTTTATTTCAAAGATTATTTGGGTATGTACCTCCAAACTTACGTTTATTTGATTTAACAATGATTTAAATGTTATTATGATTTCAAACTTTTATTTCTGATTTTACAGTAACCATTTCGCAGTTGCTGACCCCTTGAAAATCTGACGATCTAAAAATCTGACCATTTGGAAAAAACAACCGATTAATTGAAATATATTTGTTCGGATCAAAGGTACTTCGATCAATTTTGGAAAAAGCGTTCTTGAAAGTGTTGCGAGTGTTCTCCACATGTTCTCCATGTTTCACGATATATGGATGTCGATGTTTCTTCACATATTTAATATAAATATTTTCAATGACTTATATTGTATACGGTTTCTTTGTTATGAGTGAATTTTTTCGTACAATATGACTAACGAAATTAGACTTTTATTGACATTGTCGGAACAGTGCGTCAGGAGGCTTGTGTGGTACAACGGTACATTTTTAACTGTAGTGCCGTATGTACAAGGTGTCGAGTGAGTGGACGCAAGCGACCATATTTACAAACAAATATCACTGTATCTTATATGTCTAGAAGATATACGTGGATATTTAGTAAACGTTTTATCAAGTGGAACATAGGAGCGCAACGACACCTCCGACCGGTCCGTAGCGGTCCCCGCTGGGACGAGGGCCTGCTGTATGGCCTACTGCATTTGTCGTCACTTGCAGCACCCACTGCTATCATATATATAAGCAACAACAACGCGAGCGCAGGGCTGGCCTGGTCCCATCTAGCGCTGCACGTGCACGGACCGATCACAAGCCACTCCGGTCAGGCGGCGGGCAGAGGGACAAATAATAATAAATAGCGATGGTGTCAAAGTAACGATCCTACTGTAGTGTATGGTCTCCCCTCGACGGCGGACGGCGACCTGGCGTGCGACCACCGCCGGTCCCCGCTCCAGCACGAGGGGAGACAACACAACAACAACAATATTTATAATGAAGACGTGCTAGAGATTTATTTTTAATATGGCTAAGACATGCCATTCTCACCTGTTTAGTTTTTATCTAATTCAGGTGGTTTTTTTATTATCTATCGTGGTCCTACAGTTGCTTTTTTTACTAGAGACTTACTCGATATTTCTGATACAAAATTATCAGACTAGGATTTTTTCAAAATATCCGAATTTATCCAAATAAATAATTCAAATTGAGCAAAAAAGATGATCTAATGAATCGGAAAATGAGAAAATAAATGAGTAAATGCAAATGAAACAAAAGGAAAACAAGCTTACTGTAGGCGGGGAGCCGCCTGGCCGAGGTGGTGGACTTGGGCACTTGCTTACTCCTCATGTCCGCGAGCCAACCGGCCGCCGAGCTGCCGTACCAACCGCCAACTCCCATAAGCGAGCTCTGCACTTTCATCGAGAGGCACCTCGGTCACACACTGACTGGCCGCAACACTGCACTGTCCCACCGACCGGCGCACGTGCGTGCCCCCTACTCACATCGGCAGGCGCCCCACACGTTGGCCAGGCTCCACAGGCGGTACGAGTAGCTGTCACCATAGCACCCGAACATGCTCTCATCGGTTCTCGCGACCATGGCCCGCGCGCGCGGACTGACGTGCTCTCTGCTACGCGGCGCGCGGCGGAATGACCGCCGGCCCGCCTCTCGCCCCGCCCTGCGCCCACTGCGGCCCTACCGCACCCCGCGCCCTCCGCCCGCACCCCGCCCCACCCCGCGTGTACAACTGATTACACCTTGGCTGCACGACGAACACCTCGCGCGACGCGAGCGCGGCCTGCCCGTGCCCGTGCCCGTGCCCGTGCCCGAGTACAGCACACCACACCACGGCGCGGCGAGGCGAGGCGATCTACAGATGAATAGTACACCAACACCGATATGATACAGTTAACTTGCATGGAACTAGATCCAAGAGATGTATGTTCTACTCCTAATGAAATCTCATAGCAATGTAGAGACAAATGCTGTGTGTCTGTCTTCATTCTTAAAATCATTATTTTAAATAATTATCTAATTGATTATTAATTTAAAACAACAATGTAGCTATAATTCTAAAAAAGTGCATAGTAGCTATTCAAGTTCTGTCTGCTAATGCAAAAACGAACAAAAAAGTAACAATGTATTTTCGTAACATAATTTTGGAGTATAAAAATTTATTAAAATTAAAAACATGTATTTCAAGACTGCTTTAGAACGTAAGGTCCATTAAAAATGTAATCTGTGTCATACCACGACGAACAGCCGTTTGCTTCGGCTTTCTATCACAAGATGTCGCTAGTGGTAGGAACGGTGACGGCGGCGCTACTCGGACGGCGGCGCGCGGGCGGGCGGGCGCGCTCTCGCTCGCTCGCACACGTCACGTCACACCTCTGACACGGACGGCACGTTGTTATCTGTTCAACAGATTATTCGAGTATTCACCGATTCCAGGGACATCGTATTTGTATCATTTTTTCTCTGTTTACTGGTTTTGTGCTGTTACCACTTGCCATTTATATTGTACATGTGACATTATTTAATGCTTTTAAATTATATAAAATTTGACATTTCCTGACTTACTTATTTGATCTTTGTAGTTAATATTGAACCGCCCGATGTACTGCAGTATATTCATGAAAAGTGGTTGTGATTTGTTATTATTGTTTTGTGGTTAATATGTTATTGATAACTGTCTTACGTGTCTAATAGTAATTAGTGTTTCTTTAGTTAAGTTTCTAGTCCAATTAATTACTTATTCGATAACAAAAATTCTACATTATGTTTTTCAAGTGCCTGATTGAACTAATATATTGATACAATTGTGTTTTTAAAAAGAGCGATCAGCTTAGTTTGGCCGAGGTGTATTCAAGAATCTCACTATATTAATACCAGTATTATTAATAATAAGTTTATTCACTAATCATCTTATGCATATCTCAGCTTAGATCGAACAAAACTAATTTATACTCGTACATCACTAAATTCTACTTCTACTACTACTACTACTTCTACACTATTCAACGACGTCTGTTGTAGGCAAAGCCTGTGTACTATATATGTGACAGTGAGTTGGTCGTTGGTTCGTCACCTCTGGTCGCCAGCAGGAGGTGGAGGCAATGTATGCAAATAATCAGATGTAATGTGTATGTGTAATATAAAATATTTTTCAACGCTAGCTCTGCATTGACAAGGCGACTATAGAGTCAAGCGTTTTTATACTAGAATTGGTTTGATGGTTTTATCCATAGTGACCTTTTTTGAGTGCTTCACTTAGTCCGTACCATCGTTCAGTTATCGAGGACGAATATTAAAAAAAAATAGTGTCCTAAATCTTATTTGGTAGTTGATTACGAGTAATTATGTAACAGGCAGGTAAAGTTGTAGCACCATGCAGCTTCTACTACATAACTGAATGTTGTGCCCTCTATGTAAATATATGATCTCCTGCAGCTGTTCAGAGCAGAGCAGACGTACCAGCAGAGGTCCCGGGTTTGATTCCCAGTAGTAGTAGTAGGGTATTTTCTCTGGCTAGTTACCACCATGTTACCGAAATCTGCCGCCAAACAGCAATGTTAAGAGCACTGTTGTGTTCCAGTATTAGGTATAGGTCCATCCGTCATCAGATAAAGGCCAAGTGCAAAACCATCATAGATACGAGTATACCTCACAAACACGAGCAGGACAAACGTTCACCCAGCGAACTGCACACGTGTCTCTTTTCATTGAACCCACCCGGCCGCAGACACGCGTACGACTAAAGATCTACAACTATTTGTAGGTTATATAAATCAGACATAGAAAACAAAATGTTGATGCAAACGGATGTTTAAAAATACAGCCGACAATTTTACAACAATATCTAATAAAACAAGAATTCAACTAGAAAAGAAAAGTGCTTTTTTCAGAGTAGAAAAAGGAGTCAGGCAGGGAGACCCACTATCTCCGAAATTATTCTCCGCAGTACTAGAATCAATCTTCCGAAGGCTTAACTGGGAACATCTCGGAATCAACATAGACGGTGTACTACTGTCGCACTTAAGATTTGCCGATGATATAGTGCTACTGGCAAGAACAGCAGAGGACCTAACCAGAATGATAAAAGAACTTGCGAAAGAAAGTGAGAGAGTAGGGTTGGTAATGAATCCGGAAAAAACTAGAGTGATGACAAACGGGTACAAACATACTATAGATCTAGGGAACACTGAAATCAAATATACAGACGAGTACATATATCTAGGTCAGCTTATAACTCAAAAGGATCCGATGCAGAAGGAAGTGGCCAGAAGAATTACAAATGGCTGGAAGACATACTGGAGTTTAAGAGAGGCTATGAAAGACAAAGAGCTCCATATAAACCTAAAAAGCAAACTATTTAATACCTGCATACTACCAGTCCTTACATATGGGTGTCAATCATGGTCCCTAAATCAGGAGACCTTAAACAAACTAGCAACTTGCCAGTATGCCATGGAAAGGAGTATGCTAAATATTAGAAAGTCTGACAGAGTAAAAAAAGTCCTCATTAGGAACAAAACAAAAACTACCGATGTAATAAACAAAATCAAAAGACTCAAATGGCGATGGGCTGGCCACATGGCAAGAGGACACGAAAAATGGTGCAAAAAGGTGACATGGTGGTACCCAAGGGAAGGCAAGAGAAAGAGAGGTCGACCACAGAAAAGGTGTGACGATGATGTTAGACAAGTGGCAGGAGTCACATGGAACAGAGTGGCTCAAGAAAGAAAGGAATGGAAAAGGTTGGAGGAGGCCTATGCCAAATGGCAAACAGATTTAGAAAAGATAACGAAGCAACAAATATTAGATTAAATTTTTTATTCATTATAAGTTTTCAATTTTAGTTCGTTACATAAGAATCAAATGTGAAATGTGATCTGAATAAAAGGCTATATTATTATTATTATTATTATTATTATGTAATAAAACTGGTCTTTTGTTATGAATTGTACCGCTGAAGTGTGAATAATTAGTGAAGCGGACACCGCGGTGCGTGAGGGTCGCGCGCGGCCATGTGGCGGGCAGGCGGCGTGCGCGGGCGCAGGCGCAGGTAGCGCGAGGGACGTGCCATTGTGGACCTGCTTCATGACAGACACTTGTAAATCACGACGGGTGCGCGCATTGTGCGCGTCGCTGAGGTGAGGCTTTGTCTAGAACGGTTCCTGCAATGTCTTGGACAACTTTATAGTTCCCAGCGACAGATGCTCCCCAGGTGACGTCAACAACAAACATTATTTTTGTATGTATGCGTAATGGGTCTGCTCGGCCTTCATCTCACCTGATGGTAAGTGATGATACGGAAAGCGTGCTCATCCAGAAGCCTCAGAACGATGAGGCACTGTGTTACCTTGCACACCGGAACACAACAGTGATATTAACACTGCTGCTACAGTGTGTATATCAACGCACGCGCAGAACAGTATCTTAAGATATACTTGATCATGTAGAGTACAACAACAATAAAAAATCTTCAAAAAATAATAATTTTGAAAAGTTTTATGTATGCTAACCACTTGAGCCCGATTGTTGAAATGTGAAAGGTATACTTATATGACGATTTATATATATAGGGATGTAACTTCCTCGCGGGGAGCCGGGAGCCGCCTGCTGCCACTGTGCCGCACCGCAAGTGTGCTTACATCTCGTGCATCTATGTGTGATTCTTCACCAGCGTGCGGGGGAGGCGAGCAGGGGAGCACCAGCGTCCCTCACCCGGCGCTCGCGCAGACACACATACGCGCTGACGTCATTGTGACGTCAGCGCTCACTGACGAAGGTGGCGCGGGCTCAACAACTTGTCGCTGATTAACATTATTATTAAATTATGTATACGTGGAATAGCAAACAATATGGAAGGCAATATTTATTCACCAGCTCAAAGCGCACCATCAACGATGGACAGCTGATCGCGGCACCAGGTTATTTCAAGGTAAGGAGGGTCAGGAACTTGGGGATTGTGTCGGTTCTTGTCCATCTTGAGTTTGTGAGTGGTGCGTGGTGCGTTCGCCTCAATGTGAGATATTCACGTGTGCGTGGTGCGTGGCGGGTGGGTGCGCGCTGCACGGCACACGCCCGCGACGTCAGCGGATTCTTACAATCTGTATAACGTCTGGTGATTCTCGTTCCACTTATTATCGTACCGCGGCCATTTGCATAAGAATAACAAGGAGGATTATTGATGTCCCCCTGCGCCCGCTGCCGCCCCCCGCTGCCGCCCCCGTCCCCCCGCGCCGGAGCAAGCCACGCGGTCTACGCGGACATGTCTCACCAGGTCTGCCTGGTTCACGTTATTAACATCACTTAAACAAGTACTTCTTTCGGCCGATGGATGGAGAATTTTTTGTTAGCGCGCGCACTAAGCATTTAAATTTTTCAATCGTAACTACTTGCGAAACTCAGTTGCGACAGCGAGCGGGAAAATTATTCTTATTTCACAATTGGCTGCGTTTTATAGTACAAATTTCTTCTGCCACAAGAAGTTACGAAGTCAGTTGTCATGGCCGATCAAAGGGTTACGACATATAAAACAACCCAACTACGATCTCATCTGCTGTCGAGAGATGACCATGGTCAGTCCATGTACTCGAGATATGTAGGTGTATGTTGTGATGTACCGATGGCCGCATGGATACAACGCGGTCGTCACACAATAATACTGATAAGCGTGTTCGGATAGGTTCGCCCGCTGCCGCTCGTGGCTCGCGCCGCGCGTCACGCTTAATTTTGTTCTCTTTTCATGTTTGCTCTGTATACATTCCGTCTAAAATGGAATGGAATAATTTGATGTAGCGCTGCCATCGACGTGGGCCGATTGGATGCTTCGCTTTTATGTGACCCTGTTCCTTGGAGCGGCGGCGGCGGCGGCGGCGGCGGCGGCCTGTATGCTAATGTCGCTCTCGTAAATTACTGATTATTTGTTCCTCCTTAGCGAGCGAGCCGCGTCTGAATTAAAACTGCCGAATTATGCACATCGCTTACTGTCACAGGGCAGGGCAGGGCGCTGTGAGCGACAACGATCAGGGAGATGTGTGCGGGCAGCCTCCAGCACGGGGCGGCGTAGCACGTGCTACGACGGGCCTACGAGCTCTGTACTACGCCACACCGGCTTCGTACCTGGGGACGCGGAGGTACTCTACAATAATCAGTGGTCTCGCGGCCGCGTGCCGTTCCAAGTTTGAACCTTGACTTTAAAGTAAATGTACATATTTAGTTAAAGCGCCGTGTGACCGGCCGCCGCGCCGGGCTGGGTTGTTATCGCTGGGCTGTTATTACCACAAGTGTTGGAGCGGAGGTGGCCGCGGCCGCGCGCTTCACACGGTCTAGGACTACCCCCCGCGCACCCCGCACCAGCCGCAGAGTTTCATTTCCCCGAGACAGACAGAACGTTCCTTGCGTGTGTGACCGCCGACCGTCCCCAAGTCACCGCAACAAAACGTCCATACTATCTAACTGAGGTGACGTCACACCAGCACCATGCCAGACAACATGTCGCTATGCATCGGTACACGCCCGTGCCAGGACATACCCGGGAAAATATTCATATGTAATTATTAAAGTGTATGCCATAAATAATGTGTAATGAGAACCAAGGATTTGTTAGAGACATACCTGGTGCCACCGCCGTCTCCCCCACTACTTCGGCCAGGATATAACCACTCACCGAGGTCTACAATCGCATTTCCCCGACAGTCCACTGTGCACCCCCGCGCGCCCCCGCCGCGTGCCGCCGACCGAGCACGGTGTGTGTGACACCGCGGACGTCGCGCACCGCTCAGTGGTAATTACCATCATACAGTAGTACGACTGAGTAGATAGAGCACAGGTTGTAGTTGTAGCGAGGCGGGTTGCTCTGATCATCACTCGTTAGGCAACACGCACACCGATCGACGAGGATAATTCGAGCAGAACCGTCCGAGTAAACAATGCGTGCGCCGGCGTCACGTGGCGTGCTCTATCACCAGCGATATATTTGTTCTGAGATAGTGTCCGGCGGGCGGGTCGCACCCGGACCGGACCGGACCGACACGGGCCGGCTTGGCATATTAAACGCCGATTAACCCACCGGCCACTCGCGCCGCTCTGATTTATGTCAACTATTAAAATCTACGAAGGCACAGAATTAATTGCACTACTTGGGTGCGGGCTGCTTTATTAATTGGGTCCGAGTCGCCTGTTGTTTATGGACATTTCCCTTTCCTTGACGGCGTGCAGTCCGCACGCACTTCACTCAGTCCACAAATACATAAATTATCTACAAGTGATCGCGACTTATCGATCTAGTCAAAACCTGTTATGAAATTATCGTAACCAGACAGGTGCGTGTAGATGTGATCGTGAAAATTGACAAAGAGAAACTTACGAAATCCCAACAGGCTTGTTTTTGAAACTGTCCCCAGAACTAATCGTTTTCAAAAAAAATGTTATGGTATTTGTATAACAATTTTTAACAGACTGCCGGCGCATATTAAAGCTCTTGAAAGAAACGTATTTTAAAAATCCCTAAACAAATGGCTACTGGAGCATATGTTCTACTCGATCGACGAATTATTACAAGGTAACATCGATACAAAAACCCTATTTTCTGCAATAAAAAAGATTTTGATTTTGAACACAGACCGCGCGGCGCGAGGGGCAATTAACACTTGTCGGAGAAAATTACGTGTTACGCGCGGGAACAAGTTTGTACATTTACATTTAAATGTGGGCACGGTGGATCACCTCGCGCGTGAGGAAGCGCGGGGGCGCGGGGGAGGGGGCGCAACTCATTACCAACAAAAATTACCGAGGTGGTCTCTCTGATAGACCCGGTCACGTGCGCGGTCGGTCCTCGCGCTCTTGTGCCGTGTCGTAAACAGCTACTACAAGAGAACTAATTCAGCAGATGTATTGCATTGCATTGCAGCAACAACATCTTACTGCGGTCACCAATCCGTGATGATGTATCACTACTATTATACCACCCCTGTTCACGGACGGACGGAGACGTGTCCGCGACGCTCGGGGTTGCACAGCATTATATTTGTGATAGAACATCTTAAACTTACACAGATGTAACGTGTCTCGGAAACAAGCTTGTCACCGCCGCCTCTATGATTATCGTGTTTTTATCATGAATCTAACAATATTAGCGCCGCCCAAGCCCAGGTCGGTGACTCTGTATACGTACAGTTCTACATATACACAAGTATATATTCGCATGGCGGTGCGCGATCCCACCTGGCGTGTCCCACCACGCGGCGGTGCTACGTCGTTTCATCTACCTGGCGACACGCACCATCACAATTTGTTCGTAAAACCGACCTCCCCGTCCCCCGTCCCCCGTCCTCCGGCGTCTCGCACAACTCATAAATAGATTCCCTGGATAGTTGCAACTGCCAGCTCCGACATAAACCGAGATCCGACTATTTAGATGTGTGTGTCGGTGTGCGTGGGGCGCCGCGCCCGGAGGTACCCCGATAGCTGTTATCACGTAGGTGAGGGCAGCGCCGGCCAGACGGTCGGTGGCAGCGGCAGATAGCGCACCGAGCCAGCGGTATCGTGGTGCGATCGTGGACCCATTATCCCTTCTACGAGTTCTTGTCGGTAATAATGATTTCGTTTCTTTTAGGAAAAAGTTAGTATAGATAAATATAAGTAAGAAAACTAGAATGTTTTACTTATGTTTATTTCATTATTTTTGACACCTTTGTAAATTGTGTTATAATTAAAAAATTCTGGGTTTCAGATTTATTCCTATAGTTGTGCTGTAAGACCTTGCCGCTTGCTAAATTTCAGGATTCTAGTTCAACGGGAAGTAACCTATAGGTTCTGGTTCTCTTGCAGTTCGTATAGAAATGCTATCAAATACAGCTATGTATATATTTTATTGCGTTGATCTATAAGTTTGATTTTATTGGCAGATCCAAGGGACGGCAGACTTTGGTGTTTGATATTAATTTCTACTTGGTATCTCCACGCATTCCTTAAAAAAATGGTCTGAAAAAACACAGACGTTTGTCTGACAACAAAGTGATCCTTTTTCCTTTTGAGGTACAAACCCTAAAAATAGTATTCCATCGAGATGAACCACCACCTGTAATATTTACCAATATTCACAAATAAATAAATGATTGATTGATTGACGAGATGCTGACACCCCGAGTCTCTCGTAACAGGTAACCGATTGGAAAATATTCCGGAGATAGCTGACATCTTACTACGATAGCGCCGAGACGGCAGCCTTGGCTTGCGCTTCGCTCATGGTCTTGGATGGAGGTGGACTTACGCAGGCGATTATCATGAAGACAGATTACTCCTCGATGCTACTCTTATAACTGAACTAGCTGATATACTTGGCCTGTCGCAACTGTTGATAAGTGAGGATACGGCCGCTGGACAGTAATCGTGCTCACCCAGAAGTCTGAGAAGCCGGGATTCCCCGTCCACCAACAATGTGCATTATGTACTGTGCGGGGTATATTGTGCAGCTATCACGTATCATTGTCGCGCTGCGAGCATTGTTATAGGTTCGTTTTATCTCTAGAGCGCAGTGTATAACACAATATATAATAGATTTGATATCGCCATATTCAGGAAAGACTGTATTAATTAAAATGCTTTTATTATTATTAATTGAGGCCCGTTGCTGGAGTAAAATTTACTCTTTACAAACAACGAACGACATATTTATCGAATCGATGAGGTGAGAATGGCTTATCCTGTACATCCACGACAAATTACAGCATTATATGTATAAGGTATACTTTAGTTAGCAATATTTAAACAACAATTAAAAAAGATGTGCGCGCCATGCGCGGTGCTCATATTCATCATGGACCAGGTTTGTTCAGTGGCTGATACAGGTTGTTCTCGTGCGGCGTGGTCCCGCCGGCGTGCTCCCGCGCTCCTTACCCGTGCCCGAGCAGCACATTATTGCAGGTAATTTATTAAAATATACTTTTCTACTCCACCATGCAATTTATAAAGTAATGCGTTCAAAGAGAACTGGAAACCGACTTCAATTGCCCTAAAAGTCTACTTTTACTATGGAAAATTTAATATTTATATCGTTTTCTTATGGATGCCGTTGTCAGAACTGGACCACACGGGAAGCACCACCTTTCAAATAAATCTAAAACCATCTAAATCGGTTCACCCAGTCAAAAGTTCTGAGGTAACAAACATTTAAAAAACATACCCGTCGAATTGATAACCTCCTCATTTTTTGAAGTCGGTTAAAAATAAAGGAAATATATAAAGATTAATTAAAAATATAGGATAACACTTTGGGTTGCATATTGTTGAAACAAAATCATTCGTAGAAAACGTCAAATGTTATTTAATATTGACGCCATCTTTAAAACTAGACAAAAATATAAGTACAAGTGGAGTACAGAGAGCAAGTGTAGTTGTGTTTGAGGAAGAATGATAACGATGCAGTGTACAATGTGTGTCCCGCCGCCACAGTCCTGGCAACAGTTCCAGGCGAGGCCACGAGGGTCTAGTGATGCAGATAATACAATAGAAAAAGATTTATTTAAAAATTACAAATTTTGTTTAAACAAGCAATTAGGCCTATAATTAATCCACACACTCAATTAAAAATAAAGAAAATCTGTTATAATAACAAAATTTATAAGTTTTCGGTGACCAGCTCAGCATGGTGCTTGGGGCACAGCACTGGTGTTCATCCGGCACGTCGGTAGTCCTAAACCTATCATAATCATCTAAACACTAGCTCCAATCGGCCTCATAGGTTCTTTTGATATTAGGGACCTGACGAGACTCTTCCTCGAGATTAAATTGCACGATTGGACTATTAGAAAAAAAGCCTTCCTGGATAGTAGTTGAGATTACAGTTAAAGTATCGTACTGATGGAGTATACAAATATTTTAATTCGGTATAAAGTAGTTAAAATAATAAGCATATTTCTGTAAGTAGACACATTAATTCAAACCATGTTGCTAAAATATTTAACAATTTATAATGTTCGCACGCCTCTACAGGTGGAATGTGAGAAACTAAAATTTTATGTCTGTCATCACATCACCATGTTCGATGCAAATAAACTGTATCTACAAGTATATGCACTGCTCGGCACGGCACTGCTCGGCACGGCACGGCACGGCTCGGCACGGCACGGCACGGGCTACATATAGGTATGTACTTACAACATTAAGTTTGTGTTACATCGTCCACGGAGGTCCCACTGCAGCGTCACCGATGCCTTTATGGCAGATAAAAACCAGAATGTTATTCGCCTTTACGGCCAGTTAGATGTGGAGATTACTTGTGCGTCGCGTCGGAGATCTGTCGCAGCATCCTCGCGAGATGAGCTGTAGCCGCGGGCCGCCGCGCCCCCCGCGCCCCCCGCCTAATGTTCTTTACCAATATTACTGTCTACTACTACTTGTGCAGTGAGCGCGACTCGTGCCTGACCCCTGCTAAGCTGCATTGTTAAATATATAAACAAGTTATTTTATTATAGCACCATATATTTTTTAAACCCTGTCTCGCGCACCGAGGACTGAGGCCGGTCCAGGGGCCACTGCGTCTGTGAACTCCAAGCACAAGAAATATTTGAAGGTATTGTGAATAATCGAGTTGTTAGTTGTCAAAGAGCTACCCGACAGATTACCAACAAGTACCCCGTGTCCCGCCCCCTGCCCGCACCCCCGCTAATGTAATTAGGGCGTCTCTTTGTGCGGAGGTCGATTGTTTATTATTTCTTTCTCGTGAGCTTGTATTAAAAAACAAATAGCGGGTTTTTATAAAGTCGTAGCGCGCTCAAAGGCGGGCGAGTTATGAAATTGTTCAGGCGTTAATTGTAGACGTCCGACGGAATATTAAAGTGGCTTCACGTGGGCGCAGTGCAGCCGCGTGGGCCGGCCTGCGACACGCACCCCGCCCTCACTCGGATCGCACATGTTGGCCCGGCTCTGGCCAAGACAACGTGAATTATGTTATTAGCAATCTTTGCATGCTTGTCTTATAAACTACGCATCGTAGTTTGCCAAATGAGGTGTCATTGGAAGCGTTGTTTGTTGCGCTCGCGGGTCACGAGCTGCCCGCGAGCGCAACAAATCAAACCCTATTTTAGGCCTTATAGGTTTTGATTCCAGCGTTTCTTTATATTTTCCCCGACTAGGACCCCTAGAAAATCTAGCTAAATTTTCAAGGACTCCTTCATGTAACAGCAATAAATTTCAGACCATTTATTTTAGTATATTTTTTAAAATGAATTCTCATTAAAATTTCCAAACTGTTCCCATGCCTGTCAGTATTTGTATTGTAATGTGTCAAATAATTACAGGCTCATCTTATTCTTATAAAATATGATTTTCAGTACATATTTAACTATTCGTGTTCTGTGCGGAGCCCTCGGTGCGCGAGTCCGATTTGCACTTGGCCGTTTTTGAAAAATTTACTTATGTTATCATTAATATGTGTGAGCGAGTCCTGCAGCGCCGCGCACGCGATAGTTCATTATATCACCAACAGGTGATCTGTAAATAAGTATGATATTTTAAATGATTGTTATATATTTTTGAATATTTTCTTGTCTACTAGTATCACGTTGTTTCAATAACTGCTTGTAAATATTAATACATGTGTCGCAGATTCATGGGGCGTGTCAACGGAGGCGGTTTGCTGAAACATTTGTGTGATCTTTGAGTCTGCAGCTGGCTCACGCTCTGCCAGCCAGCCACCGTCCACACCTGCCCTGCGAACACCACCCGCCCGCCCTCGCCGCGGACTATGGTTCTCGACCCATTACCCACGCGATAAAAAACAAAGCGCGGCTCCTAATGACTTCGACGATTACCAATCACAGGAAAAAATCTCGTCGGTTCAGTACGACTGTGACGTCACTACCTCCCTCCACCCCAACACTTTCCCTTCCCCCTGATCGCTCTCTGCTCGGGAACGGCCGATCCAATGACAATTATGAAGACTTATCTGTTTGTAACGAGTTCATTTGTATGTCGATACCGTCCGTCCGTCCGAGACTAAACAACCGAGCATGCATCGATCACGCTCTCCATGATCGTGATCATCGATCACGCCGTGATAACTGCAACCTTCTCGGCTGCGCCCCCCGGCAGTAGGCGCGAGCGGTATTTAAGTTTTCTGCTGTGATTGTCAAATAATAAAAGGTCCGCGGGTGGCACGCAGCCTGCCCCGTAACTTGAGACATTAGGAGAACTCAGGAGGTAATAAAACACTGGTGCTGCCGTCGCCGTCGCCGGGCCCGCAGCGGGGCCGGGGCGGGCGCGATCACGGCCGAGGGCCAATAAAACGAATTAAAACCTAATTAGACGCGCCGCGATTTTTGAACATTAAGGCGGGAGGGATTAATTATTGCGGGGTTCGTCTAGAGTCTATAGCTGGACCGACGACACACGGCCCAGCGCCTGCCCGGGCGTGTGTCTGCTGGAGCCAGGGTGGGCCGTGGGTGACCGACGACACACGGCCCAGCGCCTGCCCGGGCGTGTGTCTGCTGGAGCCAGGGTGGGCCGTGGGTGACCGACGACACACGGCCCAGCGCCTGCCCGGGCGTGTGTCTGCTGGAGCCAGGGTGGGCCGTGGGTGACCGACGACACACGGCCCAGCGCCTGCCCGGGCGTGTGTCTGCTGGAGCCAGGGTGGGCCGTGGGTGACCGACGACACACGGCCCAGCGCCTGCCCGGGCGTGTGTCTGCTGGAGCCAGGGTGGGCCGTGGGTGACCGACGACACACGGCCCAGCGCCTGCCCGGGCGTGTGTCTGCTGGAGCCAGGGTGGACCGTGGGTGACCGACGACACACGGCCCAGCGCCTGCCCGGGCGTGTGTCTGCTGGAGCCAGGGTGGACCGTGGGTGACCGACGACACACGTCCCAGCGCCTGCCCGGGCGTGTGTCTGCTGGAGCCAGGGTGGACCGTGGGTGACCGACGACACACGGCCCAGCGCCTGCCCGGGCGTGTGTCTGCTGGAGCCAGGGTGGACCGTGGGTGACCGACGACACACGGCCCAGCGCCTGCCCGGGCGTGTGTCTGCTGGAGCCAGGGTGGACCGTGGGTGACCGACGACACACGGCCCAGCGCCTGCCCGGGCGTGTGTCTGCTGGAGCCAGGGTGGACCGTGGGTGACCGACGACACACGGCCCAGCGCCTGCCCGGGCGTGTGTCTGCTGGAGCCAGGGTGGGCCGTGGGTGACCGACGACACACGGCCCAGCGCCTGCCCGGGCGTGTGTCTGCTGGAGCCAGGGTGGACCGTGGGTGACCGACGACACACGGCCCAGCGCCTGCCCGGGCGTGTGTCTGCTGGAGCCAGGGTGGACCGTGGGTGACCGACGACACACGTCCCAGCGCCTGCCCGGGCGTGTGTCTGCTGGAGCCAGGGTGGACCGTGGGTGACCGACGACACACGGCCCAGCGCCTGCCCGGGCGTGTGTCTGCTGGAGCCAGGGTGGACCGTGGGTGACCGACGACACACGGCCCAGCGCCTGCCCGGGCGTGTGTCTGCTGGAGCCAGGGTGGACCGTGGGTGACCGACGACACACGGCCCAGCGCCTGCCCGGGCGTGTGTCTGCTGGAGCCAGGGTGGACCGTGGGTGACCGACGACACACGGCCCAGCGCCTGCCCGGGCGTGTGTCTGCTGGAGCCAGGGTGGACCGTGGGTGACCGACGACACACGGCCCAGCGCCTGCCCGGGCGTGTGTCTGCTGGAGCCAGGGTGGACCGTGGGTGACCGACGACACACGGCCCAGCGCCTGCCCGGGCGTGTGTCTGCTGGAGCCAGGGTGGACCGTGGGTGACCGACGACACACGGCCCAGCGCCTGCCCGGGCGTGTGTCTGCTGGAGCCAGGGTGGACCGTGGGTGACCGACGACACACGGCCCAGCGCCTGCCCGGGCGTGTGTCTGCTGGAGCCAGGGTGGACCGTGGGTGACCGACGACACACGGCCCAGCGCCTGCCCGGGCGTGTGTCTGCTGGAGCCAGGGTGGACCGTGGGTGACCGACGACACACGGCCCAGCGCCTGCCCGGGCGTGTGTCTGCTGGAGCCAGGGTGGACCGTGGGTGACCGACGACACACGGCCCAGCGCCTGCCCGGGCGTGTGTCTGCTGGAGCCAGGGTGGACCGTGGGTGACCGACGACACACGGCCCAGCGCCTGCCCGGGCGTGTGTCTGCTGGAGCCAGGGTGGACCGTGGGTGACCGACGACACACGGCCCAGCGCCTGCCCGGGCGTGTGTCTGCTGGAGCCAGGGTGGGCCGTGGGTGACCGACGACACACGGCCCAGCGCCTGCCCGGGCGTGTGTCTGCTGGAGCCAGGGTGGACCGTGGGTGAAAATATTTTGAGGTAGAGATAGTATAGACGTGAGATAATGTTAAATAGATAAAATAATCATTGAAGTTAGATGTATTTCCTAGTACCAGACATGTGCACTAGGTATAACACGCATGTGAAGTAGTAGTAGCCTAAATGTATTGATAATAAATAGTCATTATAATACGGAAAGTGTCGTACATTCCATTCAACCAACCCTACCACACATTGGAATTTGTTATTGTCAACCGACTTCAAAAAAGGAGGAGGTTCTCAATTCGACGCATATGTTTTTTTGGGTATGTGTGTTACGCGATTACTCCGCCAATTGTGAACCGATTTTGATAATTCTTTTTTGTTTGTGAGAGTATATTTCCGAGGTGGTGCCATATAAATTTGATCCTGATCTGACCCAGGAGTCAGGAGGTGGATAGAAAAGCTCTTCAATGGATACTGGTAAACCACTCGAATTTGTGCTCATATGGTTTGATTTGACGAGTTCAGTCCATCAATAGTGATACACTTGGTGGGTAAGGGTTCCTTTTTTCCTTTTCAGGTACGGAACCTTAACAATACGGCTACTTCCAACATAGAACTAGCCTAGAACATGCATATTTTTGAACGATACTACGTAACTACCGCATGCGGGCAGACGCGTGCGGGGCGGGCAGGAGACGTGGGTAGTTGTGGATAAATGCATAACAAAATTTGATGCGCTTCTTTGAAATTACGAGTTGATTGAGAGATTAATAGAGTAGGTATCTATTAAGGTTATTTTGTTGTAGCTGGCACCGACTCCAAAAATAGCTGAACATAAATTATAAATAGGTATATAAGTTTTAATAATTTCGTTGATTGTCCTTTCATGTTCAAAGTAATTAAAATACAATTTTTTACTTTTTAGTTTAAGTTGTTACTTATAGGTATAGTTTTGAAGTCGGTTTTTGTTTTAAAATAATTTTTTATGTTTCAATGAATACTTCATGTTTTGTTGACTTGGTTTGGTTTCGTGCGGGGCGGAGGCGGGGGCGGGGGCGGCAGTCACCGTCTTGTACCGGACCAATATTAAATGTAAAGTGAAAAGTGTCATAATTAACAATTATGACAAACTTTTGGCTTAAATCAAAAGTAAATTGTTAAATTGGGTCATTTCAACGAAAGGGAACGATTAAGAGTTTCCCGATGCCCGCTGGAACCTTCGCCCCGCCCCCGCTGCCGCCCCCGCTGCCGCCCGCCTGCCGCGCAGCACTGCCGCGTAACTCGCCGCGCGACACTCAACTGAGCCTTCATTAATTCCTAAATTTAATCAACTTTCCCTCTATTATCGGCGCCGTTCCATAAACACCTTAATTCTCATTAGAAGCCGGTCATTTGGCGGAAAACAAATTAAACGGAGACGGGATTCCGTTTCCGGCCGCCATTTCCGTAATGGCGCAGGAAGTTTGACAGCGGGTGAAATGTCGCGAGATTTTTAGTAATTAGCGATCGAACCCTTCCTCCGCACCGCACCGCACCGCACCGCACCGCACCGCACCGCCGCGCCGCAGCCGGGCGGGCCGTGGGGGTCGCGCACTGCCGCGCGCCGGCTCGTGTAACGTGCTGCAATGAGGGAATGTCACCAATGGCAAATGCGTACACGGTGCTGGACACACACACACAGTGGGTCGATATCGCAATCTTCAAGCATAGTTTTAAGAAAAATCCGAAAATATCAATTGTGTAATACCTGATGAGGAGCCGTGCCCCCCCCCCCCCCCCCCCCCCCCCCAATCACCCCATTCCTCGCAATCACAGGCGCCACTCTACACAAATTAGTTTTGATATTTAAATTAGTCCTGCCGCTGGCAATCTTCGAGAGAAAGAGTCGTTTACACGTCACGACGCGACGCGCCCGGCTCGACGCAGGCGCACGCGACCTCACGATCCGTGCTCTCAAGTAAGTAAGCACAACACCCCGACAGCTGAGTCCCACCACCGTTGCGGCGCATTGGCATGTCTACTACACTACTACAGGTATATTCAGCTGCTTCAGATAGAGTATTTATTTTAAAGTTTCTTCGTTTCACAGCTCATTACGTACATGTGCAGCAAATCATTAGTC